>JAFFST010055376.1:0-7500 GCA_022414735.1 Noturus placidus
GACATGCCAATCAGCCTACCATGCATGTCTTTGGACTGGGGGAGGAAACCGGAGTACCCGGGATTCGAACCACGGACCATGCAGGTGTGAGGCGGACATGTTAATTCACTATGCCATATATTATAGCAATACAAACGAGGTTTATAGACAATATGAGCATTATAAAAAACAAGCCAATAACCAAATAAATAAATAATACATTTATATGTACAGTTGCTGTCATAAGTTTACATGTGACTTGCATAATCTGCAAAAAAAAAAGTTGTATTTTTGAAATAAGATGGATTTAGTTTATTTATTTAGTTCTGCCCTGAATAAGTTATTTCACATAACAGATATTTACATTTAGTCCACGAGACTAACTGAATTTACACAAATGTTAAACAGTTTACACACGCTCGATTATTAATACCGTGTGTTGTTACGTGCATGATCGACAACGTGATGTGTTTATGTTCTGTGAGAGTTCTTCACGAGTCCCACGTTCGTCCTGAGCAGTTAAACTGCCCGCTGTTCTTCAGAAGAATCTTTACTTTTTCAGCGACGATATGATGCTGAGATCCATCTTTTCACACCGAGGACGAGGGACCGAGGGACCTGTTCACGACTATTACGAAAGGTGCGAACATTCACCGATGCTCGAGAAGGCGACACGGGGGGCGGGGGGGTTTTGTAAACTTTTGAACAGAATAAATGGTGTGAATTGATGTATACGCTTTTTCAGGTCTCATATATATATATATATATATATATATATATATATATATATATATTAGCTGTATTAATAATTATGTCAGTAATAGGTCCTCACAAGGATAGTAGAACACATGTTAGACTTAAAGTTAGACTGTGTGTGTGTGTGTGTGTATGTGTGTGTGTGTGTGTGTGTGTGTGTGCTTCTTACCTCCTTTACTTGTCCTGTCTCCAGGTCTCTTTACAGACCGATGAGTTGGTTATTCTGTGTGACAGCAGGTCCCTCGAGTGTGTGTGTGTGTGTGTGTGTGTGTGTGTGTGTGTGCACATGCTCATGATAAACACATCGAGCAGTTCATTTCGTTAACTGTCTGTGAGTGGACCTGTCAGACCCATGAGCCTCCTGGTTAACGGGCTGCCATGGCAACGCTTCTCAGTATCCTCGAGGGTTAAACGGCTATTCAGGTGTGTCACGACTGCCTGTAACACAGTGAGACTGAACCGTTAACACGGCAGCAGCCCGCTCCTGTCCTTCCTATTCATCACGGTGACATTTCTGACTCTTCAGTCTCCATATTGGATGATTTCAACTTGAAGCCACATTCCGTTAAAGTTGACTGGTCAAAACTAGGCGTGAGAATCAGAAATCTTAGCCAGGAACATACGATACGTTCGACAGTATGCACCGTACATCATATGTAGACTATGAGTCAAAAATTTTGGCACACTGGTTTGAACGTATGCTGTATTTTTCATTGTCTTGAAGGCATTTTGATAAAGGGTTATGGTGGAAAATAGTTTCTAAGACTAATATAAATAGTGATATTAATGCCTGTGTGTTTACTTGTGAATGGAACTTTTTATTTAGTTTTATTTTATAATAATCCATCCATCCATCTTCAACCACTTACTCCTTTTCAGGGTCACGGGGAACCTGGAGCCTATCCCAGGGAGCATCGGGGACAAGGCGGGGTACACCCTGGACAGAGTGCCAGTCCATCGCAGGGCACAATCACATACACACTCACACACACATTCATACCCTACGGACACTTTAGACACGCCAATCAGTCTTCCATGCATGTCTTTGGACTGGGGGAGGAAACCGGAGTACCCGGAGGAAACCCCTGACACACGGGGAGAACATGCAAACTCCACACACACACATGGCCCTGGCGGGACTCGAACCCCGGACCCTGGAGGTGTGAGGCGGACATTTATTTACTTAAGTTTACTTCTAGCTAATTTTCCCAAAGTAGTTTGTATTGAAACTTAGAAGAAGCGGCGAGAAGGTCGTCTGATTGTGGGGACTTATTGTGGGAAAGGCTTCCTGGGTGTCAAAACTTTATCACGAGTACTTTTAAGAATGCAAAGTAGCTTTTTTTAAAAAAAAAAAAAAAAAAAAAAAAAAAACTTTTATTGGTCACTACATAAAGTAATCCCATATGGTATTCGGTATTTTTAACATCTTCATTATTAATCTAAAATAGTAGAACATCCGTTAAAATGAAGAGCGTGTGGGTCCAAACTGTGTAGTCCATTCCGCTCGAACTTCAATGTCATAGTGAGCCTGGATGCGTGTAAAACGTCTCAACGGTTACTGGAAGAAACCATCTGTTCTTTTCCCATGTCTTAATTTGCATAAGTGTTTATAGTAGAAACCCATAAATGCCTTACAGTTTAAAAAAAAAAAAAAAGAAAGAAAGAAAAACCAAAGAAAAATCAGACACTTGGGAGAGCAGTATAGAAAAACTCTTGGTGTAAACATAGAGGTTCTCAGACTGCAGTATGTTTGTGTATTAACCAAACCAATATTAAGTTATATATTGCTGGCTGGCTGCCATGTTGTCTCTTAAAATAGGCTTCAGCTAGCTCAGGACGTGACATCCTGCATTCTTACCAGCCAATTGGTAAATGGCGCACTTATATAGCGCTTTTATCATTATACTGTGTCACATTCACTCACACACACACACACACACACACACACACACACCAATGGTAGCAGAGCGGCCATGCAAGGCGCTAAGTTGTCATCGGGAGAAACTTGGGGTTCAGTGTCTTGCTCAAGGAGTGGACTCACATGGGCAGGGAACCGAACCGCCATTCCGACGATTAGTGGACATTTACATTACATTACATTTATTCACTTAGCAGACGCTTTTATCCAAAGCGACTTACAAATGGACAACCCACTCTACCACCTGATCCACAGCCGCCCGTATATACCTTATGCTAAGTGTGTAATGTTGCGTATTATAGAAGTATATGATCGATCAAGCATCGCTCATCTTCAGAAGTGACCTCTGACCTCTGACATGGTGTAATGTAGAAAATAAAAAGGGATCCCAAGTGCATGTGAAAGTATAGGGCTGGACAACATGACGATATGATAATCATTTCATGATATTCCTGATGTATTTTTCAATATTTCTCGATTATTGTCAGTCGGTTTTAACGCTCGACGACTTCATTGTTGCTCGTTATTAAAATTCAGATTTATTTGCATACAGACTCTTTCCTTTTGTTTTTTTTTTTTTTCTCATTGTTCCTAGTGTTCTGTTGGTTATTTATGAATCACTTGATTGTCACTAAATGCCTTCCCGTATATTTTTGCTATATTGCATAGGGCATGCGCTCGCCTTGTGCGGACTTTTATATTCCATAATATTCACACATTTTGCGTTAAACAATTAGGACGGTTTAAGGCTGTCGAGATCATTAAGTAGTCACTGTGTGTGTGTTTTTGTGACTGTATGAGACAGAGTGAGAGAACGTATGTTCAATGACAAGTTTTCTGGCATATGCACAGAAGGCACTGTGTAAAATGTGTAGCGTATATTGGTGACCTTGTGTATATATGTGTGTGTGTGTGTGTGTGTGTGTGTGTGTGGACTCATGACAGTCCCTTGTAAACGCCCCGTGACCCGATTCTTGATGTTTTTGGTGCTCTGCTCATGTGCGCATGTGTCGGAACGCCTGTGTTTGTGCATGTTTTCTGAAGTCCGTTTACTAGCAGTGGTGACCTCTCTCTGTGTCCCCGCTGAGACACTCAGTTAGACTCTGATGTGAGGAAGTGGCGGTCTGACCCAATTTCTGTCCCTGTCCCAAACTGCGGGCTGCCAGTGGCCCCAAAAACCTCAAACGCATGACCTCAAAACTCAAACCTCAACCCCCCCCAAACACACACACACACACACACGGACACACACGGACACACACATGGACAGACGGACATGAAAAAGCACAGTAGGCCGAATCAGGGAGTTGGGTTAAGTGTGCATAGGGAGGATTTAACAACAAAATTGTGCACATCGTTATCTAGACCTCAGACCTACGAAGTTAAGCACTTTCAGACACTTAAGGTGGAGTTTATGTGCTAGGATGATTTTGGTCAAAGCATCTTGTTGTTGCTCGATATCAGCTCGAACAAGGAATAGTGTTAAGTCCAGCCTCACTGTTTGACAATTTGGGTTTTATCCTCAATCTGCCAGACGGTCGGGCTGTAAACACTCTGGAATGGTAATAACTATGGAATGGCATTCAAGGCTAATATTAAATGCATAAATTATTTATTAATATATTAATACCTTCCCTTTAAAGTCCATAAAAAGTTTTGCTTTCTTCTTCTGCATGACAGGACATCTTGCATTATTTTTTCATAATCTATCAAATATAGTTTAAATAGTTTTAGGTGGTGCACACGTTATAAAATGGAAAATAATCTGGGTGGAAGGAAGCCATATTATTTATTTTAATCACATTTCCATTGGGTTAATTACAACTTTTGATCACATCAGCTCATGTTAGATGTTTCTTCTAGTGCTTGCCATGTTTTCACATAAATACCATCTGATTAGTCTTCTTCTTGGGCGCACAGTGGATTAGTGGTTAGCACGTTCGCTGCACACCTCCAGGGTCCAGGGTTCGAGTCCCACCAGGGCCATGTGTGGGCGGAGTTTGCATTTTCTCCCCGTGCGTCGGGGGTTTCCGCCGGGTACTCTGGTTTCCTCCCCCAGTCCAAACACATGCATGGTAGACTGATGGGTGTGTCTAAAGTGTATGAATGGGTGTGTGAGTGTGTATGTGATTGTACCCTGTGATGGACTGGCACCCTGTTCAGGGTGTACCCCGCCTTGTGCCCGATGCTCCCTGGGATAGGTTCCTCGTGACCCTCGTGACGCTTTTATCCAAAGCGACTTACAAATGAGACACACTCACACACCAATGGTAGCAGAGCTGCATGCAAGGTGCTAGCTTGCCATCGGGGGTAACTTAGGGTTCAGTGTCTTGCCCAAGGACACTTCGGCATGGGATCACCCGGGCCGGGATTTCGAACCACAACCCCACGATTAGTGGATTAGTGGACAACCCGCTCTACCGACTGAACCACAGTCGCCCTATATTACACTGTATGTTACACTGTAAGTTATGTCCTTCAATATCTGTTCTCTTTTTGGCAGTGACAATGCTATTTAAAGCATTTTTGTGGAAATCATTTTGGATGTTTCCACTCGAGACAAAATCTGGCTACCTCAGAGGTGTGAAGTACAGGTAGCTGATTTGCATACTCTGAATGGCGCTCCCTGAAAATCAACTTAAGCAGCGGGGTAATCCGGGTTATATATTATCTCAACTTCTGGAATCGTAATGCGAGAACTAATCCAGAATGTTTGCTGTGTACTCATGGAAGTAAAAAGCGCCTCGTTGAGCCTTTATCTGCCGACACCTTGAGTCGGAGTTGGTCTGGCCTTAATAAAGCCATCTGCTTCCCATTGAATATGGATGAAAGGTCTGCTTAATATCACTGGCCTGTGTGTGTGTGTGTGTGTGTGTGTGTGTGTGTGTGTGTGTGTGTGTGTGTGTGCGGGTTGAATACAGTACAAGTTCCTTTTCCAGAACAGACTCTTTCTTCCCCTCTTTCACTGATCTGTTCTTATCATGTTTAATACCTTTTCAGGACACGAGCTGGATGAAAGCCATCTATTAGAGGAGCGTTAAGATGGTTTGATAGGCAGAACGAGAGAGAAAGAGAGATGTAATCAACATAAGAGGTATTCACCTTATCTACTCCAACCTTGAACGGTCCCTACATCTAAGGACTTCTCTAACACACACACACACACACACACACACACACACACGTATATAACACATAGAAATCGGCTCTCCTCTCTGCTCTTTGATTGACAGGTGCTGAAATGAGGCTGTGAATAGCTGTGGGCTCTGGCCTTCCAAATAACTCGTCCGTCAAATTACACCCCGCCCTCGCCTCGCTCCCCTGGTGGCCTGGGAGATCTATTTATTTGTCTGTTTATTTGCTTGGTTTAAATATTTGGTGGGGAAAATATTGAATTTTTGTCCCCTGGTCAGAGTGCTCATATTTAGTTAATAACGAGAGTAGAGGAGGTTGTTTGTTCTGAGAGTAGAGGAGGAGAGGGTAGGGAAGGAGAGGGCAACTTGATTTAAGGAAGTCCTTGGAGAAAGGAGACGACCTTCTCTTATGTTGCGTAAACCGATGTCTTTTCTGTCGGTCTTACCCTATTGTTGTTTTTTTTTTTTTTTTGTACAGCTGTTAGCTTTAACAACCGTAAATAAAATAATATTCAGATGATAAACTTTCATTGGGTTTAATGCCCAGGAAGCATCTGTACATCTTGGAACACCTGTTCTCTCCTTGAAAATAGCAGTGTGTATGATGAAAATACAAGCAGGAAACCTCTAGCTATTCCAAGTACTATAAGTAATATCGCTAACGTTAGTTACGTTTGCTAGCTAACATCGACACGAGTGTAAGTTCGGAATTACATTGTCATATTCCAAACATCCATCCATACATCTTCAATCGCTTACTCCTTTTCAGGGTCACGGCGGAACCTGGAGCCTATCCCAGGAAGCTTCGGGGCACAAGGCGGGGTACACCCTGGACAGGGTGCCAGTCCATCGCAGGGCACAATCACATACACACTCACACACACATTCATACATTGTCATATTAAAAACAATTTATTCTAAACTATCTGTCCAGGTTTTCGCAATTCTGCAATTGTGGAAGTGAACGCAAAATCAAGCAAACTCCTCAATATTCGTAGGAGTTTGCAAATTTTTCGAAATTACCGCAGATTTTCCATAGATTTGGGCCGAGACACGTGGTGTGACATCATCACAACGAGCATTCGACCAAAGTCCTCTTTGATTCACGTGCGTCGAACATGAGTACAGCTAAACGGTCTCGTTTGAAAGGCCATGCGAAACAATATTATGCAACTGCAGTTTAAAGTAGTTTTCTGAAAGGACGAAAAACCCTCAAAACAAATTGCATTACAATTTTTATTTATTTATTTTTTTTAAGCCACAGCAAAATCAAGCATTTTTGGCCTCAACAACCACAAAAAAAAACCTCGACAAAATCCTTTACGGACTGATTAAAGGAGTCAGCTAGCTGACTACTAGCAAACTAGCTTGCATTTAATTAACCTAGCTAACTAGCTCAAATGATGTAAAAAATAATAATACATTGTGAACAATCAGAATGTATCCCACGTTAATTTGTCAGGCCATTTTAAAAACAAAAGCAATGTAAAATGAAATTCAGATTAAGAAACTCTCAACTAGATGTAAACTTTGTTCTATCCTATTACATTAGTTGTGTTAGCTAGCTGACTCCTAGTGAACTCATTAATAATTAATCAATTTGTGTAGCACTTTTTACAATGGTACATTGTCTCAAAGCAGCTTTACAGA
The DNA here is from genome assembly GCA_022414735.1 of Noturus placidus. Classification (NCBI taxonomy): domain Eukaryota; kingdom Metazoa; phylum Chordata; class Actinopteri; order Siluriformes; family Ictaluridae; genus Noturus; species Noturus placidus. Next base: position 7,438 of record JAFFST010055376.1, read on the forward strand.
AATATCATTTTTACATTTACAAGCGACTTACAAATGAGACACACTCACACACCAATGGTAGCA
>JAFFST010055376.1:25302-37669 GCA_022414735.1 Noturus placidus
GTTGTTGCTGCTAAGGGTGGCCCAACCAGTTATTAGGTTTAGGGGGGCAATCACTTTTTCACACAGGGCCATGATGGTTTGGATTTTTTTTCACCTTTAATAATAAACACCTTCATTTACAAATTGCATTTTGTGTTTACTTGCGTTGTCCTTGACTATTGTTTAAATTGGTTTGATGTTCCGAAACACTTAAGTGTGACAAACATGCAAAGGAACAGGAAATGAGGAAGGGGGCAAACACTTTTTCACACCACTGTAAATTAGTCATTTGTTTATATCTTGGGAAATAGAACCAAATAATTAATCATAAATTAATGGTGGAACAGTTAAAAATGTGGGGGTAGGTGGGATTGGTCAGAATACCTTCATAAGCAGGCAGAATTGGTCAGAATTCATTCAGGAGTAGGCAAGACTTTTCAGAATTCCTTCAGGAACATGTGGGACTGGTCTGATTTCATTCAAGAGCAGCGGGATTGATCAGAACATCTTCTGGAGCAGGCAGGATTGATCAGATCATCTTTAGGAGCAGGCAGGATTAGTCAGAACATCTTTAGGAGCAGGCAGGATTGATCAGATCATCTTTAATAGCAGGTAGGATTGATCAGAACATCTTCTGGAGCAGGCAGGATTGATCAGAACATATTTAGGAGCAGGTAGGATTGATCAGATCATCTTTAGGAGCAGGTAGGATTGATCAGATCATCTTTAGGAGCAGGTAGGATTGATCAGAACATCTTTAGTAGCAGGTAGGATTGATCATAACATCTTTAGGAGCAGGTAGGATTGGTCAGAACATCTTCTGGAGCAGGCAGGATTGATCAGAACATCTTTAATAGCAGGTAGGATTGGTCAGAACATCTTCTGGAGCAGGCAGGATTGGTCAGAACATCTTCTGGAGCAGGAAGGATTGATCAGAACATCTTTAATAGCAGGTAGGATTCATCAGAACATCTTTAGGAGCAGGTAGGATTGATCAGAACATCTTTAGGAGCAGGTAGGATTGATCAGAACATCTTTAGGAGCAGGTAGGATTGGTCAGAACATCTTTAGGAGCAGGTAGGATTGGTCAGATCATCATTAGTAGCAGGTAGGATTGGTCAGAACATCTTTAGGAGCAGGTAGGATTGGTCAGAACATCTTTAATAGCAGGTACGATTGATCAGAACATCTTTAGGAGCAGGCAGGATTGATCAGATCATCTTTAGGAGCAGGTAGGATTGATCAGAACATCTTTAGGAGCTGGCAGGATTGATCAGAACATCTTTAGGAGCAGGTAGGATTGATCAGATCATCTTTAGGAGCAGGTAGGATTGATCAGATCATCTTTAGGAGCAGGCAGGATTGATCAGATCATCTTTAGGAGCAGGTAGGATTGGTCAGAACATCTTTAGGAGCAGGTAGGATTGGTCAGAACATCTTAAGGAGCAGGCAGGATTGATCAGAACATCTTTAGGAGCAGGCAGGATTGATCAGATCATCTAGTAGCCGGTAGGATTGATCAGAACATCTTTAAGAGCAGGCAGGATTGATCAGAACATCTTTAGGGGCAGGCAGAATTGGTCAGAACATCTTCAGTCAGGATTGATCAGAATTCCTTCAGATTTCCTTTAAAGGGCAGCTTGTGCCATTTGTATAAAGTTAAAATTATCAGTATAATCATTGTGTTCAAAAGTGTTAGGACATGAACAGACTCTGGAAACATAAAATATCATTCAGATTCAGACTTTCTTTAGACGTGGCATGCTAATAAGTTCAATTGATATCATTTAGTCATTTAGTAATGCCATTCTACAATGTTTTCATCGTGCTGTGTATTTCTGAAAGGCAGCTGGATTTTAATCCAGCATGAGCTCTTACACGCTGTGAGTCTCTACATCAGCAGCCACATTATGAATAATACACTTCACAGATGATTAAGCATAATTAACAAGCCAACACACTGAAATCTTAAGTACGACACTTGTGTCGCGATGTGTCTGTGTGATTTATTTGCTAAACCTGCTTCACTATTATTAAGGCTTTAGATATCATCGAGATCATATTTCGCATACATAATCTAACACTCTTCATCTATTTGCTTGAAAAGTCATGATCTAATCACATTTCTATCAGCCGTCTCAACACTGGAGAGCAGGTGAGCATGTTCTGACTTAGCATAAGAAACGCACTTCATTTAATGCAGCAATCGAAGCGTTTTGGCATTTTCAACTTTAAAAGGCAAACATAATCTGTGCAAGCTGCTTGGTAAAGGGTAAATCAAATCTAATTGAGGATAATCATGTTATCAGATGAGAGAGGATCCTGAATAGGCTTATCATGCCAGAACTCCAACTCCTTATATTAATCCTGCATTCTGTCAGCCAGCTTTTAATTGCCTGGGCTGGTTTTAAGGCATTTCCTTAAACGATAATGCTGTGGTGTTAAACTGATTTTAACACACAGAACACCTGATGAATCTAGGATCCTGCTTTTAGTATTTTGCTCTGTCTTTCAAAAGTACTTGAAAAAATGGATCAGGTTGGTTTTTTTTTCCGCTCTCTCACGCCAATCCTATAGTGTGTAGAGTATGTACTTTTCCACAAGTTATTACTGTCTCAGAGCCCAGTAATTAAAGGAGTAAAAGTCCATCCATCCTCTACCGTTAACTACTTTTTCAGGGAGAACCTGGAGCCTATCCGAAGAGGCATTGGGCACAAGGCAGGGTACACCGTGGACAGGGTGCCAGTCCATAGCAGGGCACAATCACATATACATATATTGGGTTATGGTGGCTCACTGGTTAAGGCTTTAGTTTATTAACCAGTAAGATACAAGTTCGAACCCCAGCACTGCCAAGCTGTCATAGCTGGGTCCGTGAGCAAAGCCCATAATCCTCATTTGTATCCTGTGTCAGTTTTCATTTAGGGCAGCTGTGGCTCAGTCGGTAGAGCGGGTTGTACACTAATCCACTAATCGTAGGGTTGGTGGTTCGAGTCCCGGCCCGGGTGATCCCATGCCGAAGTGTCCTTGGGCAAGACACTGAACCCTAAGTTGCCCCCAATGGCAAGCTAGCACCTTGCATGCAGCTCTGCTACCATTGGTGTGTGAGTGTGTCTCATTTGTAAGTCGCTTGTAAATGTAAAATGATATTTCTGTAAAGCTGCTTTGAGACGATGTCCATTGTAAAAAGCGCTATACAAATTGATTATTTATTATTATTATTATTATTATTATTATTATTATTATTATTATTATTATATACACTACAGACACTTTAGACACGTAACCCCAGACCCTGGAGGTGTGAGGCGGACGTGCTAACGACTAAGTCACCGTGCGCCCCAAGGGAGTAAAAGTACTCCATTAAATCTATATGACTACAGTATTAGTTGCAGTGAAGACTAGCATCTACTCGACTAAAACTAGACTTTTGCTAGTGTTTTATTACTCTTATACTACAGTTTGTTGTGGAATGTCGGCAAAACAAGTTAGTTCCTGTTATTGCTTGCCTTCTAGCAGCTTTAAACAGTCATACTCTTTCTAGACTCTCTTTTCTCCTCTCTCTTGAAGTGACAAAGTCAGGGGAAAAAAAACACTTTGTCATGCTACCGAAGATCCCTTCCACAAATGCGAACTAAACAGGGTTAGCACCTTTGCCATGCACATTCGGGGTTGAGGGTTCGAATCTGCAAACCTGTGTGAGGGGAGTTTGCATGTTCTTCATGTGCCTTTGGGGTTTTTCCTGGGTACTCCGATTGGCTCTTACAGTCCAAAGCTACGTGCTCTATGCTGTTTGGCATTTTCATGCACAATTTGTCTGTAATGTGTGAAATTGTGCATGATGGTGCGCTACGATGGGTTCGGCACCCCATCCAGGGTGTCCCCCCACCTTGTCCCCCAAGTTCCCTGGGATAGGCTCCAGGCTCCAGGCTCCACAGTGACCCTGTGTAAGATAAGTGGTATGGAAAATGGATGGATGTTTATATGGAAAAACCACCATGCAAATCTCTGCTAATTGTTACAAAAGAAACAACAACTTATTAGAACAGCCATTAATGTAAACCTGTGACACCAGAGTTGCAGTTCTAGCAAATCAATGAACACTTTCTGTCCAATCAGCGCTGTGGTGCAAAGGGAAGGGGAAATGATCGACACGGTCTCGTACAACTTCAAAGTCTAAGGTTAGCACTCCTACCATTATACATCATCGATCATTTGAATTTGCAAATTTTTGAACATAGTCCCACACTTGCAAACTTGTAACAATTTGCATAGGGTTTGGATCTATTCTCAAAATGTTTTATTTCATTTGTGTGAAATAAAACAAAATCCCAAACTTTTTTTTTTTTTTTTTATGTATTTTCATATTCATACCAATTTCCCATGTGGTCAGGTTTTATAGTCTTGTTTAGAATAATACATTTATGAAGTGTGTCTTATGTCAAACTCTTAGCATTGCCTGGTTCCAAACTTCTTGGCAGCCTCCAGACTGGATCTCCTTGGAAGTGCACCAATAGTGAAATGTCAAAGCTCGCCATTTCTGCATATCTTTACATAAATTTCAAACCCGTCCTTGACAGGAAGCATGAGCAGTTTTGTTAAATAATACTCAACATGGAATCTCAACATGGACGAGGTTAAGCGTATATTTTGCCAAGCTTCCATGTCTCCTTAGTGTTAGTTCATGATAAATTTCCACCACTTGAATCACACTGGCCCAAATATTTATTAAAATCAGTTCGCCACTATATAATGGTACCACAATAATCTTGTTTCACATTCAGAAATGCACAATGCACTGCACTCATGATTTTCGCAAAATGCTACGTCTCATTCTTCAGCCATGGTCTGAAACCTCTTAACATGCCCAGTGCTGGGGAATGATAAATGTCATCCACTGGCATCAGACAACAGCCAGCTCCATGATCCCAACCAGCCCTCTTGCTGTCGGGGTAAAGCTGTTTGGCCCTGGCTTTGGGTCTGCAGAGGTCTCGGATGAGAGGTGTAGCTTTCCGATGACAAACACAGGCTGTCGTGGCATGACACGAGAGATCACGGGTAAACAGGAGACTGCGGAGACAGCTGGAGGAGTTTGGACTTGTGCTTCACATGCTGGCCTGTTGGACTCGGTGTTGGACTCAGGACTAAGTGCATTAGTGTTTGTGATGGGGAAAACAGAATAGCAGAGCAGGAATGTAGGGAGGGCTGCATAACTATACTCGTACTTCCTCTCTTTCTCTGTGTCTCCTACTCTCATACTACCTCCTTTAGGATTTTAGGAAATTTTCTTGACTCAACCTTTGTTTTTTCCAGACCTATGATCTTCTTTAGAAAATGTAGAAAGCATGGAAATGTGGGTTTAAAAAAAATGCACAATGACTTTTTTTCATTTCTCCAATTTTTTTATTTTTTATTTTTTATTTTTTTGTCCAGACTTTTTTTTTTCTAGTAAGATCATATAAGATAAATAATGGCCATCCATCCATCTTCAACCACTTACTCCTTTTCAGGGTCACGGGGAACCTGGAGCCTATCCCAGGAAGCATCCGGCACAAGGCGGGGTACACTCTGGACAGGGTGCCAGTCCATCGCAGGGCACAATCACATACACACTCACACCAACTAGTGTGTGTGAGATAAATAAAGTAAAAATTGAAAATACTGTAAATAAAATGATAAAAATGCATGCATAGCATGAATAGTAAACATATATAGTATGTTTCATATACATCTATAGGTATGATAAGGTGCAGGACATACAGCATACACTGATCAGACATAACATTACGTGATTAACATACAGGAAGTCAATAACATTAATTATCGTGTTACAATGTTCACAGTCAAGGGGTGGGATATATTAGGAAGCAAGTGATCAGTCTGTTCTCACATTGCTGTGTTGGAAGCAGGAATCTTGGGCAAGCGTAAAGATCTGAGTGACTTTGACAAGGCCCAGATTGTGAAGGCTAGACGACCCGGGTCAGTGCATCTCTAAAATGGCACCTACTAAAAGTGGTCCAAGAAGGACAACCGGTGAACCAGTGGAAGGGTCATGGGCGCTGAAGGCTTATTGATGTGTACTCCTCTGTCCCTGTAGTGTTTTATGTAGGGGGTACATTTACATTTACATTTATTCATTTAGCAGACGCTTTTATCCAAAGCGACTTACAAATGAGACACACTCACACACCAATGGTAGCAGAGCTGCATGCAAGGTGCTAGCTTGCCATCGGGGGCAACTTAGGGTTCAGTGTCTTGCCCAAGGACACTTCGGCATGGGATCACCCGGTCCAGGATTCCAACCACCAACCCTACGATTAGTGGATTAGTGGACAACCCGCTCTACCGACTGAGCCACAGCCACCCCAGGGGTAGGAGGGGTTCATGATCACTAACAGGTGAATTCCTGGTTAGTAGAATATCACAAGCGTATTTGAATTCTCAAAATCGGCTCCATTGATGACCCTCGCCATTGATGCACAATATGATGCACATTCACTAGACGTTTCGAATGTCAAGGTTAGGCGTGTGGTTAGAGATCGTAATTTCCCGTACACGTTCAGACGTACGAACGCGAACAACATCTCACTTGCTTGTCTGACACCTTATGAATTTTGCGTGACTTCAGTTTTGACACGTCACTTGGACTGGGACAAACACTTTTCATTTATTAAAGAATGACGCAAATTTAATCCATTTACGATCACATCGTAATGTTGCGGAACGCCCATGAAACCAATTAGCAACCCCAAACAGATACATTCTTACCCATCTTTCTTTTTTCTCTCTTTTGAACTTAATAAAGACAGAAACATGCAGCTTGTGATATAACAAAGTAAGATATTTGTTGAAGAACAGCTTGATCTGATAAGCTATATGGTCGGATTTTGTTCCAAAGAAAACAATACGATCGTTCAGAACATTTAGTACAAGGACAATTGTTATGAATTCGCAAATGTAAGGGCATGTTCTTGATAAACGTCTGTTTGTGTGTGTGTGTAAAGGCAATCTTGAGCTCAATACCTCCTTTTCCATAGTGACTTGACCAGGCCATAGTCATAACACCACAACCGCTGGGCTGCATGGTCCTAAAGCCCCTATTAATCATGATCTAATTTAATCCCAACAAACACATAAAACTGCTGTGGATTTATTTCACTTTACAAACAGATGTGTCTGGCGATCCGTGTAAAGTGATACACAGCAGTCGTCTGGGACGGTCCCCATTTCTCGGGCTGGAGCTCCAAAAAGCAGAAACACATGTTGTCCCCAGTTTGACTGCCATCGTTGGCTTGAACTCGGTTGCACAGCCGTACGCCTGGACTGATCCGTAACCGTTTTTTTTTTTATTTTTTTTTTTTTATCTTTGATTAATTCCCTCTACGATTATTTATGATCTTTGAACTTGGAAATCAAATATGGGAACACATCATGACAGAACTGAGGACGTTTCGAAGCACGTGGCTTCTCGAAAGGACCGTAATAAAAACAAAAAATTCCTTGGAAGTTTTAAAACTCAAATCGATGTCTGATATGGACCTGATTGGACCTGAGCAGGGACTGTCCGACTGCCATCTATTTCAGAAGCTTTCTACATCCTGTGACCCAGCGAGAGAAAAGAGCGAGACAGGAAAAGGGATACGGATGCCTGCGGTATGCCAGTCACCGCTGATTATTCATGGAGAGCTGCGAAATGTTTTGTGTGTGAGCAGTGCATGGGGCAACAGAGCGTTGAATCAAAGCTCTGCTCTGTTATTAGAACCAATCTGCCACTGAGGAATGAAAACCCTACTGTGAGCATAAAAGGAGTTGTCTCATTTGATCATTTATTACACATTTTAAGCGCTTTTGAAATGGCTGAGGCCAATGTGGTCGGCATCCCTAATTGTAGTGCTTTTTCTCCCATTCATGCATCCAGACTCGCTATTCCTCCCAACGACCACAAACACTCGTTACAAAGCGCTTGTCAACAGCTAACAGTTGTCGCCGTTGCCATACTTAGATCCGATTTGTGCGTTCTTTTTAACGAACAGCTGCCGCCAACTATATCCTGTCGCCTGCTATCCAAACGTCCCGACCGAAGAGATTAGCGATGCTTGTTTATCCGATGATTTTGCATGAACCTCATGATAGACTCGTTTAAGGCAGGAAGCCACACATGACAAAGACGCTCAGCCTTTATTAAACTCATCCAAACCTCGGACTTAGATTATTTACGTCTGCCTACTGCCTGCTATCCCATCAAGAATCCATCCATCCATCCATCCATCCATCTTCTACCACTTACTCCTTATTCAGGGTCACGGGGAACCTGGAGCCTATCCCAGGGAGCATGTGGCACAAGGCGGGGTACACCCTGGACAGGGTGCCAGTCCATCACAGGGCACAATCACATACACACTCACACACCCATTCATACATACAGACACTTTAGACATGCCAATCAGTCTACCATGCAGGTCTTTGGACTGGGGGAGGAAACCGGAATGTCCGTAGAATTCGTATATATATTTATAATGCTGCTTAACAGCTTTCGAAAAAAAACCTAGCGCCTGTGTTTAATACTGTACTGCTCCGGGGTTTGCTGTTATTTTTAATGCTGTTTCTATGTGTCTGGATGGAATTGAGAAGGGGTTTGATATATTTACAGGCTGTAGAGAACACCCCAGCCATGCTTTTGCTTATTCATTCAGAACCACCCTCTCCCACACCGCTTGCGTCAAATTCCCTCGCATCCAATACGGCCCATAATTCAGCAGTGTTGTCTCTCACTTTGACGTACACCTAGTAAACATGTAAAACATTCCTACGGGATTTGCTGAAATTTTAATAACTCTGGTTTTTCGAGCCACGGCTGGCCAGGCCACATATCAGTTACTGCTCCTTAAAAGCTCTGGCACGGGCCACTCTGTGCTAACTCCTGCATAGGAACTCCAGAGTAGGTCCTTGTCCAAAAACAACAGGCAGCATGAGCGGTCCATTTTGGAAATGCGGTTTCCAGTTTCTGCGGCGTGTTTTTCCAGCGGCCGTGATGAAATCGGCGTCTAGAGCTGTTTTACCTGCGTTTGTGTCAGGTGATAGCCTGGCTAATGACTCTGGAAGCCAAACAGAGAGGCTTTCTGCCTGAGGTTTCACACAGACCCCATATCCCCCCTCCTCTCTATACTTTTAAAAGTGTCCCTCTGCCGGTAAAATGTGATCTTCTCATTAATAAAGGACACGCTTCGTTTCACTTACCCATTACTTGCCCTCTAGGGGGAGCAGCGGCTGGACGTTGTTGGATGCTGTGTTTTTCTTTCCTTGTGAACAGTTATGGGCCACTGTGAGCACTTAAAGCGGCCTTTGTGGAGCTCCACTGATTCATTGCTCATTTGGTTTGTGTGTGTGAGTGTGTGTATGGTTGTACATGTCAGCATGGACATACTGAATCAAAGAAAACTTGCATTTAACAATGGGGGGAAAAAAAACGTCTTAAACAATGTCAACAGGTTTAAAAACATCAAGGACAGTCTAATGATTTACTTTGAAAAAGATTTGAACTCATAACTCATGACTTTCAATCTAGATGCACCATGTACACGCACCATGCTCATCCAATCGTCCAATCACGTCGCAGCAGAGCAATGCATGAAATCATGTAGATACAGGTTCACATCAGAATGACGAATGATCTCGATGACTTATGACAGACAGCCTGTCAGACAGCCTGGTTGGAGTATTTCAGAATTCGCTGGGAGTCTCTTGGAGTTTCACACACAACAGTCTATAGAGTTTACACCCACAGAATAATGCAAACACATATAATCCACTGAGCAGTGCTTCTGCGAGTGGAAATGCCTTGTCGATGAGAGAAGTCGGACGAGAATAACCAGACTGATTCGAACTGACAGGAAGGCTACAGTAACTCAAATAACCACTCTGTACAACAATGATGAGCAGAAAAGCATCTCAGAATGCACCACACATCACAACTTGAAGTGGACCAGCACATCTGGTTCCACTTCTGTCGGTTAAAAACAGGAATCTGAGGCTACAACACTGGGCACACTGAACGTTCACCGAAACCTAGTTTAGGTGAGACTAGCAAGGTCTTGCTGTAGCGTCAGAGTTATTGTTTTATGTGCTAGGATTGAAGTGTAAACGAATAGGGCATTTATTTATCTGGAAACTCTATATACATATAAATACAGTATTTAGCATTATATTTAATACACTGATCCTAGTGTTAATCAGGTGACACAGTAGGTGCATCACACATCAGCCTCACCTTGTCTCCTCCTCCCAATGGCCCCTCACTCTTCCTCTGTCAAGCTGTCACTGGAATATATGTTTCATGGGCCGTAGCGGGCCAGTAAAAGCCTCAAGCCGTCGTGTCGCCGGAGCTGCACTAACAGGCCTCCCTCTGTAAGCAATACTTCTCTCTAAAAGTGGACTTGAAGTTTGTTTTTGTGCCTGGTGTGTTTCGAAGCCTGGTCATATCAGATAGAACCAGATGTACACTGGTGATTTTTAGATTTTTAACATGATCATAGGTATGCTAAGTGCTGAGTTAAGTCTGATCATGTTTTAGCATGACGTGGTTCTGGTACAGGTAGATGCTGGTTGAAACTTGAGAATTAAGCATGGCTGTGAGCGCGAGTGTAATACATGAATAATAAAGTATTATTGCGATGTAATGGATCTAATAAAGTGTTACTAGTACAGGTTGTTATACACTACCAGGAAGTCTGTAGAAATGACATAAAGACCATTATACACATGAAATAAAATGTCAAGCCTGGTTGGCATGTTCTAACAACCTTTAGCTTAAATCACACAGGATCGGTGTCACAGGATCTTCACCAGGATCTCTTTCTCGCTCGGATTGTAACCAGAGAATGATGACAGAAAGCAGCTTTTCTTTTACGTGCTTAATCTTTCCGAACATTGTATCCTTGGGCTTAGTTGCCTTTTCTTTTTGTTTTCTTCTCATGACCAGTGTTTTCACCTTTCAACTGGCGCTGGTCAAAGCCAGATCCCTGCTGTTTCCAGATCAGTTTACCTCATGCCCCAATCCCAGCCACCCATAATCCAGCTCAAGGCTAGGGTGTAACAATGCTGCTGTTAGCCAAAACTGTGCTGTGAGTCCTACTGTTTCCAGATCAGTTTGCTTTTTCTTTTTTCCCCCATCTCTTATTCTCTGGTGGCGAGGGTGTAATTGTGCTTTTTGCCAGTTATAATAATCAGGCAAGATTGATAAATATACTCAAATAGTACTAATAATGCAGTGAGGGAAAGCAGATCCAGGAGCTGCATGTGTGTGTGTGTGTGTGTGTGTGTGTGTGTGTGTGTGTACATGTGTGAAGAGTAGGGAACAGAGAGTGTTGTGAGGAGAGCAAACTTGATTCCCAGCCAAGCAAAATACAGGCTGATTTATTGCTACTCAAAAATCATTTGATTGAGTTTGCACAAACATGGGTGTGGCACATGTGACACATGAGGTAAAGGAGAGTGAGTGTGTGTACTTGACTGTGTGAGAGAGACATATGTGCATGCGTTCGTGAGCGTATAATGTCCTCGTGTATATATTATCCACAGTAGCCGCACGTCTCAATATTCTAAAGCACTCTGACAGTTCCTTAATGCGCTGGCACCAGATGCGGCCATTTCCAGATCGCTTTATCGTGCCTGGTTCCAACTCTTGTCTAAGCAACAAACTCGTTGTGCTTCCTTTCCCCTCAGTGCTCCTCTGCACTGTAATCCTTCTCTCCTCTTTCTCTGACTGAGTCTGACAGCGGTGTAATGCCTCGTGTGGGCAGGGAATCATTTTTAAGCTGGATGAATTCTTCTCCGTGCCAAAGGTAAGTGTTTGGGTTGCCGCTAGAGGTTTTCACTCAGGCTGAAACTTTAGTTCTCTTCATTACTCCACTACTTTTTTTATTTTATTATTTTTTTCATCCTTAGTTTAACCCACCCTCTTCTCTCTCCCCTTCCCACCATCCCAATCCCTCTCTCAGCTTCAACTGATGATTTAGCTCAGACGTCCTATGATTAAAGTGAACGATATTTCCACCCTGGGAGGTGCCATTACACAAACACACACACACACACACACACTCACACACATTCCCAGGAGAGCACGTCTGGCTGGGGAAAGTGCGTGTAAGTGCGCTACTGAAGTGTATATATTTAGACCTGTTACAAGCTCCATTAAAATGTGAGCGAGATCAGGGAGGTTGCATCAGTCACACAACATTAAGACAGGTTTTCCCATCATACCCTCTGTGGCGTTTGACATTCCACAGTCCTCAGTCCGTCATTGGCTGGAAGTTCAGGCAGAAATGGATAGAAACTCGTGAAGTCCTTCTTTACCTAAAGGGACATGGGGTGGTGGTGGTGGTGGTCGTGG
>JAFFST010055376.1:43132-60304 GCA_022414735.1 Noturus placidus
GACAATTCTGCAAAAATGAGTGGGCCAAAATTCCTCCAGGACGCTGTAAAAGCCTCATTGCACGTTATCACAAACGCTTGGTTGCAGTTGTTGCTGCTAAGGGTGGCCCAACCAGTTATTAGGTTTAGGGGGGCAATCACTTTTTCACACAGGGCCATGATGGTTTGGATTTTTTTTCACCTTTAATAATAAACACCTTCATTTACAAATTGCATTTTGTGTTTACTTGTGTTGTCCTTGACTATTGTTTAAATTGGTTTGATGTTCCGAAACACTTAAGTGTGACAAACATGCAAAGGAACAGGAAATGAGTAAGGGGGCAAACACTTTTTCACACCACTGTACATGTACCTCTCTCTCTCTCTCTCTCTCTCTCTCTCTTTACATACACACATGTATGTCTCTCTCTCTCTCTCTCTCTCTCTCTCCATATACATACATACATGTACCTCTCTCTCTCTCTCTCTCTCTCTCTCTCTCTATCTCTCTCTCTACATAAATACATATATGCACTAATCGTAGGGTTGCCGGTTTTATTCCCGGCCCACATTACTCCACAAGTGTCCTTGGGCAAGACACTGAACCCCAAGTTGCTCCTGATGGCAAGTTAGCACCTTGCATGGCAGCTCTGCTACCATTGGTGTGTGTGTGTGTGTGTGTGTGTGTGTGTGTGTGTGTGTGTGTGTGTGTGTGTGTGTGTGTGTGTGTGTGTGTGTGTGTGTGTGTGAGAGAATGGGTGAATGAGACCCAGTGTAAAGCACTTTGGATAAAAGCGCTATATTAGTGCAGACCATTTACCACTTAAAATGTATGTCTTTTAAGATATGCAAAACAAATCAAAGTAGCTTAAGATGTCCTGAAAAAAAAAAAAAAAAAATGTTAGTATGGCTGTCTTTTTGAGTTACAAAATTGAGACACAGAAATAAATATAGTTTAAAATCTAAAAAGAAAGAAAGAAAACTTCAGAAATAGGCTCAAAGTCTCAGGGTTTAAAACATTAAGTGAAAAATGAAAGGGTCCACGTGCTGAAAGTGTCCACGTGCATTAAAAATACATAAGCTGTTCTATTCTGGAACGTTATTTAGTGATTATAGAAGAACAGCTTTTTCTGGGATGAAATGGTTCGAAACTTAAGCGTTAGGTGCGACTGTAATCAAAGTCATAAATGAATCATAAAGAATTATTGCACCGTCATAACTCTAATAGATTGTTATTGCAACTGGCTGTTATAGGAATTCAGAAAGCACAGCCACATCCTGTATTTAACCGTACACATCAACGTACACATGACGGAAAGTTTTTCCACATAGACATAATAATATGTAGATGAAAGTGTAGACTAGATTCCTGTGGCTTCGGCTACTTCAAAAAGCAATGTACTCTGTCACTAAACCCACAAGACCTGGTTTTGTTTTTATTTTATGGTCTCTTTCCAACGTACCTGTTTCTATTTTGATATTTAACATTACCTATTGTCTCTTCTCAATGATGGTCAATAAATAGCTGGTGGCAGGAGGGGCTTAATTTCTTGTCCGGTTCAACCCTAGCCTCTAGCTGACCCGTCAGTGCTTTCTTTCCTCTTTCTTCTTCCATGCTTATGAATCTTGTGTTGAAAATCAAATGAGTGAAAGGAGCGTTAATTAAACCCTCAACCAATCAAACGTTCTTCTCGTCAGACGATCACTCACTGCAGCTCACAAAAACATAGATGACCAGAAAAAGGAGGAATGGAAAAGGAAAGAAAACAAATCTGTGTTTACTGTGCACTCTTTTCATTTCTCTAACCGATGCCACAGAACAAATGCTGGTTAGGCATATGCGTTTGAGCGCTCGTATTTATTTTGTCATTTTAAATGCTTCAAAGATGTTAGCGAAATGGGAGAGATGATAATGGTCTCCAGCTTGCTGCTTTATTTAATTTGTAGCTCCGCATGCAGCCATTGAGTTTAAAATTATACACGCGCCGTAAACCCCCGGAGCCGAAAAGCAGGCGGTGGGGGGAGACAACCAAGGCCTCCTCCATCTGGATCTGCTTTACAGGCCCAAACACAGCAACTCTTATCGCTTTCTTTGTGTTTGTGTATGATAGACAAGGAAAGTTATAACGGAATGGGTCTTTAGGTGTCTTTCTCCCCTGTTGATCGTATTGCTTTGACATAAATGAACGAAATGAATCTGTGAGCGTTTGAATGTGCGAATCTGTCATGGTTTTTCATCAGGCGTCTGCATACAAACTTCACACTGATTTATGAAGTTGTGATTATTGCACTGACACGAAAGACATGAAACGATCAGGGAGAACCACGGTTAAGGTTCGACACCATGGGGTGAAGAGTGAAGAGGATTTACTTTCAAAATATCCTTTTAAAGATGTGTTTTACTGTGTTTCAGACTCCAGTTTCATCATGAGTGCATGAAGTTGTTACGTGAGATACTGTGACAGACAGCGCTACTTGTTTAAGTGACAGGAGACACCTACGCTTCTCCCACGTGTACAGGCTTTGGAACGACGCTCGCAGACTCGGCCACCTGCATAAAAGTGCTGCGAGTGCCAGATTTCACAAGCCTGAGATTGGACAGACTTCTGGAAATGTGAATATTACCGAATATCACAAAGGAATCCTCATTATCTTTACTGAGCCAAATGCTCTTTTCTCAAGAAGAGCCACAGAGGAAAATACCCCAAATACAAATATAATAATGCTTATATATATATATATATACTCATTAAGTGTTAATTTAAGAGTAAAAAAAAATAAAATAATAAAATAATTATTCATAAAAAAAAAACAGTAACCAGCAAAGTCTTTATCTAAATGCGACAGAGAGGAATTTATGTGAGTAAATTGTGTGTAAGTGTCCTGAGATGAACACAGGACAGTCTTTATGAGTACAGCAGCAGCACTTAGTGCACCTACTTAAAGGGGAAATCTGGTCTTCAATGGTGTCCAGGATCTAGTCATTTCAACATTCACTGTTTATTAATAATACAATTCTGAGCTTTTGGGTTTTGACTGAAATCCCCCCTCTCCCCACCCCCTAATACTCACTATTATAATTGCCTTATTGACATTTAATGTTTATATATATATATATATATATATATATATATATATATATATATATATATATATGAGAATATATATGACTAAAAGTATAATCTGAATACAATTTAACTCATTGGTAGATTTATATTTCTCTACCTTTTATTGCAAATTACTGTACATTACAACTACAATGTTATTTTGTTGATCAGAGAGTAGAATAAAATTATATTCAGCAATTCAAAGGACGGGATAGTAAGGGCAGTTATAATAGTGAGTATTAGGAGGTGGGGGAGGTTTTTTTTTTCCAGTCAAAACCCAAAAGCTCAGAATTTTATTATTAATAAAGTCATAAAGTCAGTATGAATAACACAGTGAATGTTGAAATAACTAGATCCTGGACACCATTGAAGACCAGATTTCTCTGTAAGTAGGTGCAGGACACTTACACACAATTTGCTCACACTAAACATCCTTTTAAGACACTCTTTCTCAGAGTTTTTATTTTTTGTTTTTTCTCACTTCTGTCTCCACTGACTTGTTCATTAGGGATCTAAATCAACATCCGGATTTCTGTAAAGCTGCTTCATGACAGGGTCTATTGTATAGTGAAAAAAAAAAAAAAAAGAGCACATGCTCTGATATGAGATCTGCACTTGTGAAATGCTTTCCAAACACAGGCTTGTGATAACTCAGCTGTCGTCTCTTACACATTTAGAAAGACGTAAATGTTAAGCTGGTGTGTATTAAAGAGAATATAAAAATGCCATGAGATCAAGGGGCAACTTTAGAAGAAGAACATGATGACGGATCCAGTGCTGGATTTAGCGTGTCTGTGCTGTCCCGCCGTCCTGGCACTACTTCCTGTAATGATTTTTTAAAAACTGTTTTAAATTGCATGCTGCCTGTGTGTCTGTATGTGCGTGTATGTGTGAGTGCATACATGGGGGTATGTGACCAGCTGCATGCCAGCTGTCAGCCCATTGTATAATGAGCAGTATTGAGGAATAACCATTAAGAAAAAGAAATTACACACAGGACTGCACAAGAACTATCTTTCATACCAGGTCAAATTTAACTGATGTTTTAACCCTGATACCATACTGTATAATCCTTAAATACTATCATATCCACAATCATAGCGGAGCTTAAAAGAAATTAGGCTGAAAGTGTGTTTTTCTTGAGCTGTTTGGTGTCGGTGACAATTAGAGCAGCATAATGTGTCTCCATGTTTTAGAAATTTAGCCACTAATCCAGCTAGCGGTCCAAAGCGAGGGCTGAATTTACAGCCTGCTAAGTTAAAGCAGAAACGCAACAAGGCCACGATGCCAAAGCCATGGCGGCGCTGCATGTGTTTGTAATTGGTTTCTTCAATGTTTATGTCTCTATTCACAGTCTTTGTTTAGGTTTGTGTAACTCATATCATGATGGCAAACTGAGAAATTGCAAACTTCTGTGATGGCCACCAGATGAACCCGGAGAGCTGTTTGAATGGTGTTGGGTGCGGAGTTGTGTGTGTGTGTGTGTGTGTGTGTGTGTGTGTGTGTGTGTGTTTATCCCTTTTTGGTGAACAAATGTCTCCATTAACTCCCTTAAAGTCTCAAAGTATTGTCCAGTTCTTCAGCAGTAGGATTAACTTCTGGGGACAACTACAGTACTGTGAAACAGTATTTGATGATTTCTTTTGTTTTGGGGTATATCTCATAATAAATAGTTTTAGATCTTCAATGAACTATAACATAAAACAAAGGCAACCTGAGTAAACACACAATACATCCTTTCATCCATTTTCTATACCGCTTATCCTACAGGGTCATGAGGAACATGGACCCAATCCCAGGGAGCATCGGGCACAAGACGGGGTACAACCTGGATGGGATACCAGTCCATCGCAGGGCACAATCACATACACACTCACACACCCATTCATACACTACGGACACTTTGGACATGCTAATCAGCCGACAATACATGTCTATGGACTGGGGGAGGAAACCGGAGTACCCGGAGGAAACCCCCGCAGCACGAGGAGAACATGCAAACTCCGCACACAATACAGTTTTTAAAAGGAAAAGAAGATTTTGTGAAGTTTTGATAAAGTGCTTCTCTACTGCTAAGTAAACGATGCGTTATTGTCTTCATTGTATCAAAATCCCTCATTGTCAATGACAATAGTGGCTGATCATCAAGAACAACATACTGGGTAAGTGCTGTTATTTTCAATCACCTAGCTTGTAGACAGTGTTTGCTGCTAGCAATGAATTCCTCGTGCTGAGTTTTTTATTTAAGACATTTTATCTGCTTAGTTTTGTAGAACAATACTGTAATTTCTCTTCTTGTTATTTTAGCAGAAGACATCCTTCCATTTTGTGTCATATGTTCATTAGCACAACATTGTATTGCCTTACATCTCATGGTATTATGTGGTATCGGATGTTGGTATTGGAGCATGAGTAAACCATGGGTATGAGTAAATGAACATGGTATCAGACCAAAGCCAAATAGCAGAAGGTTCATAAGAATAAATAAAGAGTTAGAGCTTTATAAATTATTTTCTTTACATTTGTATTTAATTATTGATTACCAAGGCTAAGGGGTTTGAACTAGATCTAGCATTAGAATTTTTTAGTAATAGTATTACCGTCAGCAATAATGCTTCCCGAGGACAATAATACAAGCTGATGTGGGTTTAGAAAAGGAAAGAGACAGTGTAGAGCTGGCGGAGGGGAAATGGATGACAGTTACACGGCTTTCAGCCTATTAATTGTCATCTCAGCTGTTGTTTTAACTCCGTGGCCCTGCTGCTCTGTCTTTCTCTCATGCACTGCTTGCCTTATCGTTTACGGAAGAGAGGCTCATCTGTGTACGTAAAAGAGCCAGATGACCTTCAGCCCTAGACTGGAGGTCAAAGGTCACCAGTTGTATATTTCATCTGCAAACAGCATGGTTTCAGAGAAGAGGCTGTATAAAAAGGAGATGCTAAGACTCTTGGGATTTTACCATGCCATATGTCCTATTAACACTAATTATTTTGCAATCTCCTGCTTGTCTACCTGTGAAATGAAGTTTGACATGCCTGTATTCATGGTCATGAAGCTTACGGAGGTGTCAATCTTTGCAAAAGAAAGTCCTACCTGAGCTCTAATACGATCGAATTGTCTGAGATATAAGTATTGTATATTCAGATATTTAGGAAGAGTTAAGAATATCTTGTCAAAATCTGGTCAAAATGCTCTAATTGTCAACCCTGATCATTATAGATGCTGATCAAGATGTAGCTAGCACAGCCATTACATTCATTAAATAAGCAATGTAAAGAAAGAATGAACATTACTTATTTACTTACTTTGCTTACTTACTTACTTACTTACTTACTTACTTACTTACTTACTTACTTTACTTTACATAATTACTTACTTACTTTACTTGACTTGTTTACTTATTTACTTACTTACTTACTTACCTACTTTACTTACTTACTTTACTTACTGATTTACTTATTTACTTTACTTACTTACTTTACTTACTTACTTTACATACTTACTTGACTTACTGATTTACTTACTTACTTTACTTACTGATTTACTTACTTACTTTACTTACTGATTTACTTACTTACTTACTTACTTATTTACTTACTTACTTTACTTACTTTACTTACTTATTTACATACTTACTTGACTTACTTATTTACTTACTTACTTTACTTACTTATTTACATACTTACTTGACTTACTGATTTACTTACTTACTTTACTTACTTGACTTACTTATTTACTTACTTACTTTACTTACTGATTTACTTACTTACTTTACTTACTTATTTACATACTTACTTGACTTACTTATTTACTTACTTACTTTACTTACTGATTTACTTACTTACTTTACTTACTGATTTACTTACTTACTTTACTTACTTGACTTACTTATTTACTTACTTACTTTACTTACTGATTTACTTACTTACTTTACCTACTTATTTACTTACTTACTTGACTTACTTGGCTTACTTATTTACTTACTTACTTTGCTTACTTTACTAACTTTTTTACTTACTTGGCTTACCTATTTACTTATGTACTTACTTTACTTACTTACTTACTTACTTACTTACTGAGTGACTTTATACTTGACATACTTACTTACTTATTTACTTACTTACTTTACTTACTTATTGACTGACTTTATACTTGACATACTTACTTACTTTACTTGACTTTTTTACTTACTTGGCTTACCTATTTACTTACGTACTTACTTTACTTACTTACTTACTTACTTACTTACTGACTGACTGAGTGACTTTATACTTGACATACTTACCTACTTATTTACTTACTTATTGACTGATTTCTACTTGACATACTTACTTACTTTACTTGACTTTTTTACTTACTATCTTGACTTACTTTACTTACTTATTTACTTACTTACTTTCTTTACTTAAGAGCCCAATTCCGAAAAAATTGGGACAGTATGGAAAACGAAACATTAAAAGAAAGAAACAAAAAGAGTTATTTGACAATTCAATTTACCCTGTAGTATATTGAAAAAAAAAAACATTATTAACACATTATTTAATATTTTACTTTGTGAATTTAATTTATTTTTGAAATTATACACTTATTTCAAATCTGATGGCTGCAACACACTCCAAAACAGTTGGGTGTGTAACATCAGCTTTACTTTTAATAACACTTATTAATAGTTTGGGCACTGAGTGAAGACACCAGATTGGTTAAGTTTAGCAAGCACAATTTTCTCCATTCATCCATTATGCGTTTCTTTAGATGCACAACTGTACAAGACTTTCATTTCCTTATTTTTCTCTTTATAATGGGCCACACATTCTCAATCAGAGACAGGTCAGGACTGCAGGCAGGCCGTGCTAGAACACGCACTCTCTGCTAACGCAACCATGCGCTTGTAATCTGGGCAGATTGTGGTTTGGCGTTGTCCTGGTCTGGATGGAAGCGTATGTTGCTCCAAAATGTGTACCTATCTTTCTGCATTAATGATGCCCTCACAGATGTGAAAGTTACCTGCCTTGGGCACTGACACACCCGATATCATGACAGACGCTGGCTTTCGGACCTGACACTTATAACAGCTTGGATGGTCCTTTTCCTCTTTGGTCCAGAGAACACGATCGCTGTTTTGTCCAAAAACTATTTGAAATGTCGACTCGTCGGACCACAAAACACGATTCCACTGTGCTACTGTCCATCTCAGATGAGACCGAGCCCAGAGAAGTTGGTGGTGCTTCTGGACAGTGTTGATGACAGTTCTGCTTTGCACAGTAAAGCCTTAACTTGCATCTGAGGATGCAGCGGCAAATGGCATTGACCGACAAAGGTTTACCAAGTATTCCCGATCCCATGTTAGGATCTCCATTACAGCCTCATGATGGTTTTTAAGACCGTGACGTCTGAGGGACCGGAGATCATGCGCATTCAGAAATGGTTTTCAATTACTTACTTGAAGTTTAGTCTTAGCCATGTGTACAAAGATGTGATGAAACTCAATTTAGATTGTGCTTCCTTTAGTGTTTGAAAAGGATACATTGATTGGATGATTTAGACAAAAAATTTGTGAAAACATAGCTGATGACACATCACCTAGGCGAGTGAAAAACAATACTCTCATAGCTTTTGTGATATTTAACGTGTAGTTTGACGATCAAAATGAAAATCTAAGGAATAAAATGTCAAAGAGTATTCGGTTTCCATAACTCTTGTGTAAAATACAAACCTTCCAAAAGAATAATGATGTATAAATGTAGTGTAATGAAGTACAATTACAATCACGTATTTTCCAGCCATGTCTCTGACACAGTCGAGAATGTTTTGTTGTACTAATCTACACCACTGAGTGGATTTTTCAGACCTTTTCTCAAGTTTTTCCCCACTTTTCCTTTTTCATTCACGCACCCTGGTCAAGCGCCACTGCCTCTCGGCTGGTCATCCCACACAGTGTGAGTCTGTAGCTCCGCTCATTCAGATGTACACAAGCTCTTTGTGACTCAGGAAGCATGGACGTTAGAGGGGGAAATTGTGTGTGTTTGTGTTAAGAGTATTTGGAGCATGTATGAGAAGAGACCTTCGAGTTCCACCGAGTGACACTGGTTTAGCATGACAAGAGAGGGGGCGGTAACACTTGAGGCACACTTTGACAAAAAACACACACACACACAGTTGGGGATGACAAGGTGTGTGTTCAGGCTGTCTAGTTCGATCGGCCATGCACTACTGTCTGAGGAACCCCCTGCTTTCTACATCCTGTCTGCCTAGGAAGGTGAGGAGGGAGAGAATTCTATCCTACACACACACACACACACACACACACACGCACACACACACACACACACACACAAGTGCATTCCCCATTTTATTGTGCCCAGTAGAGGAAAGGGCTGGTTTTGTATCTGGCTCAATCGAGCAGCTGTGTCTTCCTTCTTTCAGCTACATCTCACACACACACACACACACACACACACACACACACACACACACACACACACACACACACACACAAGCTTATTTGCATGGCAATGGTATTATCAAGGAGAAGGGTGTCATGGTGGAGAGGCGCACAATGCTCCTGCCAACAAGTTTATCTAAGCTCAAAGAGCTTTTTAAATCTCTCCTGGGTAATCTCTCTCTTACTGCCTACCTTTAACTTTCTCTTTCTTTCCCCTGGGATGGCACCTCCTATACCAGAGGTGTCAAACTCTAATTCTGCCCATGCCACATTGTTAGCCTTTGAAGGACCGTAACCTAAATCCATTTATTTTTTCTAAAATGTTGAATATTCTATTGATTGACACCAGTAACTCAAAATTCAATTCCAGGAAAAAGACGTGATAAAATCTTTGTAAAACTCTGCAGCTGTATGCATTTTTAGGGATAGGTGGTAATTTTTTTTCTTTTTTCTTTTAAATATATTTGTTTTTAGGGGTACACGGTGGCTTAGTGGTTAGCACGTTAGCACCTCCAGGGTCGGGGGTTCGATACAGTGGCCATGTGTGTGTGGAGTTTGCATGTTCTCCCCGTGCTGCGATGGTTTCCTCCGGGTACTCCGGTTTCCTCCCCCAGTCCAAAGACATGCATGGTAGTCTGATTAGCGTGTCCAAAGTGTCCGTAGTGTATGAATGGGTGTGTGAGTCTGCCCTGTAATGGACTGGCACCCTGTCCAGGGTGTACCCCGCCTTGTGCCTGATGCTCCCTGGGATAGGGTCCAGGTTCCCCCGTGACCCTGAAGGAAAGATAAGCGGTATAGAAGATGAATGGATATCTGTTTTTTTTTTTTTTTATATCATACCATTAATAATTAGATTTAAGAAAATTCTACTGTGCTAAACATACGTGTACATGTCCTTTTGCTCTCCCATCTCTCTTAGCTTCATGATACATTTTAGGATTTGAAATCAATCACTGAATAACACTAAGCCTTATGCATTTCGGAATTTTATTTACACTCACATCTTGCGTCATACACAAAAGATCACACATTTTACGCAGCATTTTAGCACTGTAAGATGCGAGCATATACGTGTGTCAAGGTAGTTCCAAACAAGGTCTACAAGACCTATCAACCACTGCACAGCACATGACCATGTCAGACACCATGTAAGAAAATTAGTACTTGTATATTAGTTCTGTTTTGTGTAACACTCTTTCTCACACTTGTGTTGTTGTTGTTGTTGTTTCGTGTGTACCATGTTATCGTTAGTAGTTTGTATGATTCTTGCCTTGTGTCTATAGCTCATGTTAATGGTTCTTGTGCTCACCCTTTGGTTTGTTTGTTTGTACTTATTTTAGCGAATCATCTGCACTTGCATCCGCCTCATCTTTAATTCAGTGACAATGTGCTTGTAAGGGTGCATGAACTGTACATAATCTGGGTGAACACTATGTTACAGGTCTGCCGTGAATTCTAGATGTGATGAAACTGCTGAGTAATCGTGTACTATGGACTGTTTCAATATTATTTTTTTTTTTTGCAAGTTCACACAGACTAAATGAAATGAGGCAGTGAGACGGGTATGGGAGTCGGTTTTGAGTTCGACACCTGGGACCTAGAACCACAGAAAAACCTACTACATCACATTACTTACTATTTGGCTTACTTTACTTAATTATTTACTTGATTTATTTACTTATCTACTTGCTTACTTACTTTAATTACTTACTTATTTAAATGTTTTGCTTACTTTACTTACTTTCATACATACTTATTTACTTACTTATTTATTTGGCTTACTTACTTACTTACTTACTTACTAACTTAGTTACTCACTTACTTATTTTGCTGAGTTTCTTACTTGACTTACTAACTTACTTTAGTTACTTACTTTATTATTTACTTTACTTACTTACTTACTTTATTATTTACTTTACTGTATTTACTTACTTACTTGACTTACTTGCTTTCTTTTCTTACTTACTTACTTTACTTCCTTACTTACTTACTTGCTTTTCTTTACTTACTTTCTTTACTTACTTTACTTACTTACTTTCTTTACTTAATTACTTACTTACTTTACTTACTGTACTTACTTTACTACTTACTTTCTTTACTTACTTACTTGCTTTCTTTACTTACTTAATTACTTACTTTAATTACTTTACTTACGTTACTTACTTTACATACTTGCTTACTTTCTTTTTTACTTACTTAATTACTTTACTTACTTTACTTACTTGCTTACTTACTTAATTATTTTACTTACTTTTCTTACTTACTTAATTACTTACTTACTTAATTACTAACTTTACTTTCTTTACTTACTTTACTTACTTTACTTAATTACTTACTTTACTTACTTACTTTAAATACTTACTTACTTACTTACTTTGCATACTTACTTTCCTTACTTGCTCTCTTTACTTACTTACTTTACTTACTTTATTTACTGACTTCACTTACTTTACTTACTTGCTTTCTTTACTTACTTACTTTACATACTTACTTATTTACTTTTTTCTGACTTTACTTACTTGCTTTCTTTACTTACTTACTTTACATACTTACTTATTTACTTTTTTTCTGACTTTACTTACTTGCTTTCTTTACTTACTTACTTACTTACTTTACCTAATTACTTTCTTTACTTACAGTACTTACTTACTTTACTTAATTACTTTCTTTACTTACTTACTTTACTTAACTACTTTCTTTACTTACTTACTTACTTACTTTACTTAGTTACTGTACTTAATTACTTACTTACTTTACTTACTTATTTACTTTACTTACTAACTTACTTACTTACTAACTTACTTACTTACTTACTTACTTACTTACTTACTTACTTACTTACTTTACTCTAAAGTCCAATTCTGAAAAGGTTGATACATACTTTACTTACTTACTTTCTTTACTTACTTACTTTACTTACTCATTTTCTTTACTTACTTACTTACTTACTTACTTACTTACTTACTTACTTACTTACTTACTTGACTTGCTTGACTTGCTTGACTTACTTTGCTTACTTACTTACTTACTTACTTACTTTACTCAAAAGCCCAATTCTGAAAAAGTTGGGACAGAATGGAAAATGCAAGAAAACAAACCAACAAAAAGAGATATTCAGATATTCATGTGCATAGCAACATTTTTCACTGTTACAATTAGTGGAAAACCCTTCACATCGCCAAATTCTGACATTTTCTATTTGATATTGTTCTGGAATAAAATATTTTTTTCCTGAACTGAAATTGGTGTCTTATGTGCACACATCTTAATTACAAGTAATATGATAGCGCTTAATAAAAGATGCCCCACTTACCTCCACATGCACAGTATAACCTAACCACCATGTCAATCTGTGTTTGATCTGAGTACAAAAATCACTTGCAGCATTTAAACACAAGCCTCGGTGTCAACTTTTCACTCAATTGATCTTTGTTCAGGCAAGCATCAGTGGGGAAATAATTACTGATTAAATCAGTCGATTCTGTTCTGTTGACTACTGTACAATTCGTGTCATAATTGTCTCTTTATTAGGTCCTTTATACATTTTAAAACAGTCTTGTCTGATTTGATGATGTGATGGTGCTGGAGCATTGTGGATATTTTGACAACTCATAGCTAAATACAAAATGAATGAAATGTTTATTTCTAGTAATGTTTCAGACTTTTGAGCATGCAGTCGTCGAGGCAAGATTAGAAAGCAGCATAAATAAAACCCGTACCTCATAATGTTGGTAAAACTTTATTAACGCTTTCTTAAGGTACACATGTCAAAGTATGTCATTGGAGGAAAAAACTAAAATTTGGTTTTCCAGAATTCAGACACAGCGACGTCCAATTGGTTTTCCTACACCTCCAAGAATATTTTTGCTAAATCAGTATAAATATTCGGTGCTTATATCAGCATGTAGCATGAGGATCAGAACTTCTCTCTCTCTCCCAGCCTATGTGTCTTTAATGGCCGTTCGTGTGAAACACCCTCCGGACATTTATATGGAATGGAGACGAGACAGGCTCATGAGTGGTGTGTTCATTTTATTGAGGAAGAGAAATCGATAGTGAAGTTTATATGTCTGACATGTGGAGGCCTCATCATTATTATAGAGCTCACACGTTCCTCTTCCACACAATCCCTGCACCTGCCCACTGAAAGAGTCATAGTACATTCCCTAAATTCACATACATATGTATATGTATATATGTACATCAAGATGGCCGAGGATGTGCCAACACATTGAGTTTATCAGATTGTGAATGGACACGCTGTGGTCTGTGTTGCAGACCGGGCCGTTTCGATAAGCATGGTTCTGACTGCATGTTAAACCTAGTTGAGCCTGCGAAGTACTGATAAACAGTTTTCAATGGAAAGTAAGTTTTAAAAAAAATATGTATCAAAAAAAAAGTACAGAATCTGATTCTGGGAATTCGAGAATCTTTTGAAAAATCCACAAAACTACATAAGAGTGTAAACTTGACCTTATGCAAATGCTATACAAAATTACAGATCATGTGACCACATGGAGATATTTTGGTTCGTTCCAACCACAGTGATGATTTACAGGCATAAGCCAAATATCAGTGCATAATTAAAACGTTGACACTCTTTAAATTTGGTTATTGAAAGGTTCTTTGGATAATTTATGGTTCTCCACGTCCCAGAGGGGTTCTTCTTTGAACTGTTTTTGCAACAACAACAAAAAACGAAAAAAAAAAAAACTCTGTATGAAGGTTCCATCAGAATGACAAGGCAAGAATGTTCATGGCTTCTAAAAGTGTTTCTAAGAATTCCATCCTAGGTTCCATCTAGTGAGAGACTCACCAAGGCCATCTTGGGAATGTTTGAATGGTCTATGTAGAACTCTGTTTCTGTACTCCTAGAGAGTCTCTCAAGTAAAACTTTTTCTGATGAAGGGAAAAAAAATACCATCCAAAAAAGAATTTGGATAGTTAAGGGTTCTTTGCTTCTTCGGTTTGTTCCTCTTGGGAACCCATAATTGGTTTATGTGGACCAATTCCACGACAGTGTTTCCCTAACAGTGTATTCCAAGAAGAACATTGTTGGAAGTGAAGATCTATTTACTGTCCAAACATTTTTGACACAATCAGAAACCTCTCTATTAGGGTATGTTGTTATTTATGTTTTACATAGAACTTTGAAGGGTTCCCCCAAAGTGACCAATAGAAGATCTAGATTTAATGAGATTTTTAAGTGAACTACTAAAGAACTCTTTTTTTAAGTTCAAGGGTTCCTTTGACTAACTAAGCATCCATTAGTTAAGGTTTTAACGGTCCTAAAACAGGGCTGCTCTGAACCCTTTCTGACAGGAAAGCACTCTACATAGAACATTTAAAGGAATCCCAATAGGAACAAAAGAACCCTTATTAGTTCTAGATTCAACCTTTGTAATACTGTAGTGATGGTAGCAAATATCTGCCTAATGCTTTTTCTATAGTCTCAAGTAACAGGCAGCCAGACTACTATAGTATATCATTCACGTCCATTTCTTCCATATCTCCCATTCCTCTTCTGAGCTACAGCCAGCATCATTACGGATACAGTCTTTTACCTCTGGAGCCCACCAGCCGAAGCTAATGTACTTGAGATCGACATCAAAGTGAAGCGGAGTGCGAGCCTTCGCCAATAAACTTTTTGGCCTCCCATTACATTAGCATTATTTAAAAGGAGAAGAGAGTCTTTAATAAACTCTATTAATCTTGGTGAGCAAGGGAGTTCATTGGTGCGCCCTCCTCCCTCCGCTCTCCCCAATCAATCAGCTCAGCCCTGTTAATGTATTCATGGGGAAAGGCAAGGCAGGACTTGTTTGACAGAGTTCCAAGAAAAGAAGAATTTATTAAGTCTCTACCTCGGGTGCAGCCGAGCCAGCGAACCTTTCACCAGTCACACAATCAATAAAGAGCCCCTGAATATATGATCCATAATTATATGGGCAAAAATTGAACAATATATCTGATGTCATGACAAGGGGTGAATGGAACGAGAGTGAGAGTGAAGCAGCCTGCTTTAATTGCTGGAGTATGGAAGGCGATTCCAAATTTTAGAATGATAAAACCTGTTCGGCTTGACTTGGATGTAGGTGGCCAGTGAGAATTTTGCAGGTGCTCGTCATTTTTCGGCCAATTTTGGATTCAACATCAATGAGATAAGGACACATTGTTGTTTGATTGTTGGGTTGAGGAATTGTTCATACCTAATGGGATTGCAGTGAATGGAAAGAGTTCCTTCAGTTGTTCATCTTCATTCATCTTCAGTAACTGCTTTATCATGGTCAAGGTTGTCGTAGATCCGGAGCCTACCCTGGGAACACTGGGTGGACATGCATTTAACTCATTTATACATCTGAGCAGTTGAGAGTTGTTCGACTTGTTGTTGCTCAAGGCCCTAAGAGTGTTGCAGCTTGGCTAGGGTTTGAACTTGCAACCTGATCAATAGTCCAACATCTTAACGACTGAGCTACCACTGCCCATTCAAACACTCGAGGAAATTCAGACTGGCCAGTCGACTTTCAGGCATGTTCTTGGGAGTTGAGATGAAGGAAACTGTAGCTCAACCACCTAGACCTGGAATGAACATGAACCAGAGCTCAGGTTCTAACCATGGACTTTGGAGCTGTGAGGTGGAAACACTACCCTCTGCACTACCATGCCACCAAATACTTCTCATGCAGAGGACACATTCTGAATTCTGGCATCTGTCTTTCACAGACTCTTGTTCCATTTCCCCTCTCCTTCTGTCTCTTTGGTCCTCTTAGGACATGTTTGTTGATCTTCAAGTAGTCCGAAGCGTCAGGTTTCAATTTGCTTATCTACAAATGCATGCACTAATTTCCATGGATTCAGCGCAGTTCAGTGTCGTCAAAGCAACGAGTTTGAATTTTATTAATCCCCACATGTTTGAAGCACAGCCAGGATCTCTCTGTGACCGTGCATTCTGAGTATTTATCCCAACACAGTTGATCCTTCAGCCTTGCCATTCTTCTATTCAGTCCTTCTTACCAGACGGCCATTTTCACATTAAGCAAAAGGAAGGAGAACATATGGACGGACGGTAAGACAGAATCATGTCAGAGAGCAGGGTGCAGAGAGAGGCCTTGAGACTTTGCCTGCTCTTGGGGGAGGAAAAAAATAAAGCGAGAGCGATCAGCTTCAAAGCGCCATTTCCATAATAGCCCTGTAAGTCGGCCGTGATGAGCCAAAGGGAGTGAAAAAAAGCACAATCTTTCAGTTGGATGAACGGCAAAAGCTCACCTCCTCTTCCACCTTACACCCTCCAGGTCCCCCCCCACCCCCACTCCTCTTTCTGCCACTGCACCCTTATTTCTACCCCCACTTGTTGCCTTTCGAAGCATGCAAAAGAATTCTTCTCTCGAAACTTGGTCAACAATAGGCATGAAATCAGCATCGCTCCTCCCCCTTGACTAAAGAGTGGCACTATTACTGGGCTTTTTGTCAGTGGGTCTGCTTGGACCACAAAAACACAGATCAGCTATTCACTCAGCAATT
The DNA here is from genome assembly GCA_022414735.1 of Noturus placidus. NCBI lineage: Eukaryota > Metazoa > Chordata > Actinopteri > Siluriformes > Ictaluridae > Noturus > Noturus placidus. Next base: position 60,178 of record JAFFST010055376.1, read on the forward strand.
GCTCCGCTAGTAGCCTATGAACATTCTAAAACTGTTTATAAGGACTCCTTATAGTCACTCTAGGACGCTGTGGATCCACTTGAAATGCCAGCATGAAACAGCCTTTTTTTTTGGGGGGGGGGGGGGG
>JAFFST010055376.1:73899-76399 GCA_022414735.1 Noturus placidus
CCTCTCTTCTGCCCGCTCCTGCTTTCACATTGATTTTACGGTAAAGTCCTTTTGCGAAAGGCAATGAGTTCCTGTGGACAGGGATATCACTGTATTACACGGCTCTGGTCCAGGTAACAAGATGAACATTGATTCGGCATTACGGCTGATCGATGGTGAAATAAGTAACTTGTGCGCTGAATGTGCGCTGAATTAAAATGCAAGCTTGTCTGAATGGCGAAGTGGAAGAAGAAGAGGAAAAAAAAAATAATCTGGGCGGGGTTAAGTCGGGGTCATACTGCGCATGCGCGACGTTCTAGGAACTCCCTCAGGTCCGCTTACACTGACACGCTGATTTAGGATAATCATGAGCGTGCATGTGTAAAGCAGATCTCCTTGCCTGAAGAAGTACCTTATGTTCTCAGTGCTAGTTTTATAAGAAGACTTGCTAATTGCATTGGTGTTGAACATCATTTGCACAGTAGAGCAAAAGTGGCTTTTCTTTCCAGCTTCTGAAGGGGATTCGAGCAGTGTCTCTGATAGATCTTCATAGCAGGTGTTGAGGTATTGATTCAGAGTAAACCTCACGGCTATTTGTATGCTCACTGATATTGAGATCCTGTCCTGGAGCTACATTAAGCCACTGACACTTCTAAGTTACGCTGGATGATCCATGTCTGATGTGGTTCAATCCATGTACCTACTTGGGTTTTCTGTGTGTATGCAAAAGTGTCTATGATTTTGGTGGCATCCTGAACCATATTGAGGGAAAGTGACGTCTGCCGCTACACTATCTTGCCTGTATATTGATGCAACTTAACCTTAAAGGAGAAAAAAAATACACACTGAATGATTTGCATATTAATATTTTCTTCAGAGGGCGCACGGTCGCTAAGTGGTTAGCACGTTCAGCTCACCTCGCACCTCCAGGGTCGAGGGTTCGAGGTCCTGTGCGTGCGGAGTGTGCATGTTCTCCCCGTGTGTCGGGGGTTTCCTCCGGGTACTCCGGTCTCCTCCCCCAGTTCAAAGACATGCATGTTAGGCTGATTGGCGTGTCCAAAGTGTCCGTAGTGTATGAATGGGTGTGTGAGTGTGTGTGTGATTGTGCCCTGTGATGGACTGGCACCCTGTCCAGGGTTTACCCCGCCTTGTGCCCCATGCTCCCTGGGATAGGCTCTAGGTTCCCCCATGACCCTGATAAAGGAGTAAGCGGTAGTGGATGGATGGATGGATGGATGGATGGATATTTTCCCTTTGCTGTATGGAGTGCCCAATAAACAAATGATGGTGAGTAAAAAAAGGAGATAGTGAGATAATATCCCCTTTTCTTTTCCCATCTGTCTAACCCAGAGATCTTCAGACACCCACAGAAGCTCTGACACCATTTAGAAGAATGATCAGTGTCCATATTGAATGTATTGTATGTGGCTGATGAGGTAAATTGAGGTTCTATCGAAAATAAAGTTTATGAACAACAAGATCAATACTGGAAGTCTGGCTGCAATAAATATATCACATGATCAATAAGTTATTACCGTTCATATTTGCAATTTTTTCGTTGTCCTCAGTAGCTTATACACTTTATATATACAGCTTATCTTAATTATAATGATGAGGATATTTCTATTAGATTCACAGAAACATAAAAAAAAGCAAAGTGCATCCAATACACTAAGGTGTTTGCTTGCATATTAGAAGACCAGTCTCCTTTGTTTGTCCCCCAACAGTAACTGTTTGTCGATTTCGCTCTCGCAGTTGACTCATGAAATGGAGCCAGTGTTAACCCTCTTTGTGTGTGTGTCGGTGTGTGAGCTCACGTGTGCCTGAGGGCATTTGTTTTCCACCCAGTGTGCACTGGAGCAGCGCTGGACTCAGCTGGTAGGTCACCCCTCTCCCACTTCATAATGATTAAACACAGGCGCCCCCCTAATTCCCCTTTCATAAACACCCACGGCGTGCGCGCACACACACACACACACACACACACACAGAATGAGAGAGAGAGAGAGAGAGGCGGCTCGATCCGGAGAACAATAACAGGCTCATCATCGATGGTCACGCCCCACGTTTATCACCTGCCCCTCCTGAAACATCTTGTGCCCTCCTGCGTGTCTTCCCCTTCTGTTAATAGATGTGGATTCGCTCAGTTTGGCCAAATCAGCATTGCCATGTGCTGCCTCACCACATTCGATTCGTTCGTTCCTGTTTGGATGCTGTAGATTATGGGCTGGGGGAGTCATTAAGGGGCACACTGAGCACAAAATCAAAAGATTTAGGGGTGAATTAGCAAATGAGATATTTTATTTAAGAACAAAAGTATGGCATTGATCAAAATTTCACACTGATGTCAGCCTCTGTTGGTATTTGTCCTTTAAATCAAAATGTTACACATGTGTATGTATTCAACATATACTGTACATACATACGTAAATACATACATACATACATACACACATACATACATACATACATACACATACATACATGCATACATACATACATACATACATACATACATACA
>JAFFST010055376.1:81399-94857 GCA_022414735.1 Noturus placidus
CAATCACCACTCCACTGCCATCTCGATCCTCTGCTGACGGCTTGATAAGAAAATATTTGAGTGGATAGGACGCGTCGATCTGAGGAACGTCAATCAATATGACTGATTCTTCGTGCCCCTGCCCGTCCTCCTGCATTGTTTAGCATTTCAAAATTTGGCCTTTTTGTCTCTTTTCCCGCCTCCGTAGTTCCATAGGGACGAGCATCTGATGTATTCTTTTTACAAAGCCTATCAGAGGCTGAGATGGATATGTGTGCTTATTGGATGGTAAAAGGCCACTCTTCAGGTGACATGCTTATCCGGCCACGTATTCATGAATATTTAGGAGATGGTAATGAGGGAATTTTGCATTGTTGCATGAGAATGTCCGGGCTCCCTGGAGGACGCCTGGGAGGAGTGTGTGGACAGGAGAGGCGACCAGGTGTGGCGAGAGTGTATGTCATGTGTGTGTCAAGGTATGGGGGTGAGTATGGTATACATCCATAGCCATAGCAAACCACACGTACACACACACACACACACACACACACACACAGGGATGCATCAGTATTGACACTGATATCAATCTGATACCATTCTCATTTCAGTCCCTCCAGGATTTAGCGATTTTGCGATTGCAGAAATGGATGCAAAATCTTGGCAACATTCAGAGGAGCTTGCGATTTTTTTAAATGACCGCAGGTTTTCCGAAGATTTAGGACGAAACGCGTCATGTGATGTCCTCACAACGTGTCTTCAGCTAAAGCCCTCTTTGATCCACAGCTAAAAGGTCTCATTGACCAAAAAAACATCACTGCAATCGCAATTGAAGTCGAAATTCTCTTTCGCAATTTCGCCAATTCAAGCACGGAAACTCTGCAAATTCTGGAGCAAAATCAAGCTGGATATATTTCAAGATGAATCCAGGAAGACTGCAGCGTATTCTTCTAATACAACAAACCTGAGTAAAACATCCATCCATCCATCCATCCATCCATCCATCCATCCATCTTCAACCGCTTACTCCTTTTCAGGGTCATGGGGGAACCTGGAGCCTATCCCAGGGAGCATCGGGCACAAGGCGGGGTACACCCTGGACAGGGTGCCAGTCCATCACAGGGCAAAACATCTTAACCTTAAAGCTTAGAATGAAGACTTCATTGCTAGCAGCACACTGTGGCTACCAACTCTGCAGCAAATACTAGCTAGCTGAGAAAAATGTCTACAGATGAAGCTAAGTGAGTGAAACTAGCAGCTCTTAGCTAGTATTTTATTCTTGGATATCAGATGCTACTTTCCTAACAGATGTACAGGAGTGAAAGAAAACCTGCTGCACACCTACTCGATCCAAAAGAATTAATGTAGCTAACGTTATAAAGAACCAGGCTGGTAGCCACACAATCACACACACACACACACACACACACACACAAACACACACAAACACACACACACACACGTCACTATGTAAACCAGGATAATATATACAGAGCTAAGTAAAATGTTCTGTGACGTCATTGATTGATTAATAATATGTAGGTTACACATTTTGCTATCAGTATTGGTATTGACAAGTACCAAAAACTTTTACTCTGTATTCGTGCATCCCTACACACACACACACACACACACACACACACACACACACACGCACGCACACACTCACACTTTACCGCTTGAGTATCTCTAGATGAAGTGGAACTCTTTGTGGCAATGCTAAATCTACCAGTCCACCTTTATATGTTGCTGTCATTCCACCAAAAGCAACAATACATCATAGCACGGAGAAGACAGATGCAAAACAGTTACGATGCAAGAACTGAAATGATTTCCTACATTATTTATGGTCTTCTATCATAGCATACTGGGTTTATTTAATGTTGCCATCAGTCTCCCTTGATTGCTGCTTTTCATTGTTTGCTAACCTGATGAAAAAAACTTTCACTTTGGCTTTTCAAGGACCAAAGCAGCATCACAAGAGCCATTTCACATCAGTATTAAAGGAACATGCCATTATATTTCAGACTGATCTCTATCTAACAGATCTGTCGCAGATGCGTGATTACAACAGACGAGGATTTCAGCGCATTTGCCTGTATTTAAAAAAAAAAAAAAAAAAACAAAACAAGTAGCAAAGGTTTCCCTTGAAAGTCAGACCAAGGGCAGTCACAAGGGCACCGATACCATTACGTCTTTCCGAAAGTTGGGAGTTTTTCTGAGGGAAATGTTTGCTGCTATTCTTTTCTATATAGTCCAGCTTAAAGTAAATATTGAAGTTATTCGATGGGACGGAGAGGGATGTGGTTATGATTTGCTTTTGCTGTTGGGTAGATGGTAAATGGCGCACTTATATAGTGCTTTTATCCAAAGCGCTTTACACTGTGTCTCATTCACCCATTCACACACACACACTCACACACACACCAATGGTAGCAGAGCTGACATGCAAGGTGCTAACTTGCTATCGGGAGCAACTTAGGGTTCAGTGTCTTGCCCAAGGACACTTCAGTATGTGTAGTCACATGGGCAGGGAATCAAACTGCCAACCCTACGATTATTGGACAACTCGCTCTACCACCTGCACCACAACCGCCCATGGGTGTGCATGGATACCAAGAATATCGGGAAACATACGTTACCTGAACTACTCCTGTGACGGAATCTGGAATTAAACTCCATAAACACAGCTTTGTTAGGACATTCACTCATGTCTTGCTCATCCAATAACTTGAGCTTATACATTGTTATACCGGATACATGGTGGGTTAGTGGTTAGCACATTCGCCTCACACCTCCAGGGTCGGGAGCTTGATTCCCACCGTGGCCCTGTGTGTGGAGTTTGCATGTTCTCCCCGTGCACCGGGTTCTCCAGTTTCCTCCCCAGTCCAAAGACATGCATGGTAGACTGATTGTCCAAAGTGTCCGTCGTGTATGAATGAGTGTGTGAATGTATATACGATTTTGCCCTGCAATGGATTGGCACCCTGTCCAGGGTGTACCCTGCCTTGTGCCCCATGCTCCCTGGAATAGGCTCCAGGTTCCCCTGTGACCCTGAATTAAGGATAAGCGGTATAGAAGATGGATCGACATTTTTATACCACAGCGCTGTTGAATTAATACATGTTATCCTTTCCATAATAAATAATAAATGGATTTAAACATCTTATTTAACGGGGGGCGCACGGTAGCTTAGTGGTTAGCACGTTCGCCTCACACCTCCAGGGTTCGAGTCCCGCCAGGGCCATGTGTGTGCGGAGTTTGCATGTTCTCCCCATGTGTCGGGGGTTTCCTCTGGGTACTCCGGTTTCCTCCCCAGTCCAAAGACATGCATGGTAGGCTGATTGGCGTGTCTAAAGTGTCCGTAGTGTATGAATGTGAGTGTGTATGTGATTTTGCCCTGCGATGGACTGGCACCCTGTCCAGGGTGTACCCCGCCTTGTGCCCGATGCTCGCTGGGATAGTCTCCAGGTTCCCCGTGACCCTGAAGGAGTCTCCAGAACTTTGGACAATTTGATCAAGCTGCTGTGGAGGATGTGAGCGTTTATAGTCGCTATGACCCAAGTGGTAATAGGAACTGAGTTGTCTCATAGATGTTCCATAACATGAAATGTGAAAATGGAAAATAAAAGAAAGATTCTTCGAGTTGGTTAATTACAGTGCTATAAGAGGAGTAAAACACATCGGGATGCGTTATAAGAAAATAATGTATGTTTTAAGTTTTAAGGGACATTTAAATGTGGTAAACACATATGCAGCAGATACAACAGGTAGACATGACTGGAGCTTTCGGAAAAGCTAGTGTATTCCCTGACAAGTGATTTGTCTATAAAACTGAGTGAAAAGAATAAAATTACATGAAATTGAAATGTACCGTTATCTGATAGAAGTCTAAACCAAACAGCTTTCTGATTCAGGAACCAGTGTCGCCTATTCTAGTCAGAGACAGAGTCCATGTGGCCAGACAGAGCTGTACATCACCGTGATTTGTGTGTCAGGCCCCCATATTAATAAAGGTAACCCCGACAGACAGTCTGAGGGCTGCTGGGACATCTGTTAGCCGAGTCTCAACCTGAGAGCTGTGCTTGGTTTTGGCAGCTCTGTCCTCTAACCCAGATGGAGATGAAGCTATCATGGTGGGCCACAGACTACCAGACTACCACAAGCGACAAGTCTGGGAGAGTGAGAGTGAGAGAGAGAGAGAGAGAGAGAGAGAGAGAGAGAGAGAGAGAGAGAGATTTTAAATCAAGACGCAATCCAAAGACCCTCTATAAATCCTCTGAATGGGTTTGGTAGAGGGACAGAAAGCACACCTGCAAGAATTATGTAAGCCTTATTAACGCATAAATATCCTGGAGCAGCTTCGGCCACGGCTCCTCATGATGGGAATAAATCTCCAAGTGCACCCGGTGAAGAGCGAGAGCGAGAGCAGGGGTGTGTATGGAGATGTGAAAACGAGACACGAGTCAGAGAGTACCGTAGTGAGTCAAACTAATGAGTTATAAATGTATGACTTAAGGATTGCGACGATAACCTGAGTTCTTCAGTTATTGTATTTTGCAGGCAGGGTTTGAAATATCAGCCGGTTTATGAGCTATAACACTGTTGCACTCAGCAAGAACTCAAAGCAAAATTTCAACCAGCAGAGCCATACAGTACGCTTAGCTTTTCTCCTTATGCTGTCTCCAACAGAGTGAACTGGATTCAAGGCTAGTTTATTTTACAGCATTTTTAGCAATAGACCTTATGTCCGAGGAGCTTTACAGAAATCCAGGACTCAATCTTTATCCATAATGAGCAAGCCAGAGACACAGTGGCCTGAAAAAAAAACAAAACAAAAAAAAAAACAAAACGGACCAAGATGTCATGTAATGTCATGTGACGCATTGGATTTGATCATGTGAATTAAACACATTTCCTTAATTGGCCTCAGATATGGATAGCATAGAAATACAGGCGGTCATTTTGACAGTAATCGCTAATAATCTGGTAATCATTGACTATGTTTACATGGACAGCAGTAATCTGATTATTGACCTTACTCTGATTAAGATAATAATGTGATTAAGGTGTTTACATGAGTCGCTTTTAGAATACTCCTGTCATGTTCCCGTTTTACATGTTATAGAACATAATTAGATTAACAGCCCGCGTCATTACGTCACCGTGCCGCGCCGTCCGACGTCCCTCCAGAATCTCATGTATCGACATACAGTTCGTCTTCGTTATGGAACCGTAAACAGTTTTGGGTGTTTTTATTTTATTTTATTTTTTTTACGAATGCTTTAAGTACAGTTAATTATTTGTCATGCTGTACGTGCTTATAGACGACTGCTTGAAGCCGTTGACTGCGTCCCAAACCGCATACTATAGTATAGTAGCCGAGATACATGTATTTTCCCCCACTACAGGCCTATAGTAGGAAAGTATGCGGTTTGGGACGCAGCCGGACTCTCTTGTTCGCCGTAAATGTTTAGAACAGCCGTGTGTGATCGTGCCCTGTCACAAAATGCGGTGAAAACCCTCACACGACGTTCATAATGTGATTAAGGTGTCTGTAATATACGTCCATAATGCGACTAAAACAGGAGTACTCCACCTGTCTTAATTAGATTAGAGCTTAATTAGATTACGACCTTAAATAGATTAAGGTAAGTAAGAATAGCTGTTTACATGGTAGGTTCTTAATCAAAGTATGGTCTTAATCGGATTAAGAGTGGATTATAGTTGTCCATGTAAACGCAGCTATTGATAATAATAGATTTATGATTAATAGACGTAGAAGTATTAATCGAAATAGGAGTCTTGCGATGAGCATAATTATTAATTGCAGCAGAGTCTTCCAGAGACGTTATAGATCAAACAAATATATCAGGGGAAAAATAAAACATGCTCAAACAGTGTTCAGCAATAATGTCTCTGTTTTCTGCCTGCGTGATCTACTCATCCTGTAAACTTGCAAGATGATGTTCCATTAAATTAAAACCCATTTCAACTTTACATTCAATTCTCATCCATTCCCATGACATTCTGACCCGGCACAAGCACATCATATAAATGAACCCAACGAATCATCATTTTCCTCTTTATGGTCGTTCTCTCTCTCGGCTCCGGCGGCTCAATTATCCCCTAATGTGGGTTAAAAGTAAAAAGAATGGACAGCCGTTACTGACGTCTGCATCTCATGATAGAGAGATCGCTCTTTTCTTGCGGTCCAAGCCACAGACTCGAATAATCACAGTTGTCCCAAACACCTGCGTTTCTATTGCCCCGACCTGCCTTTCAAATGAGCTCAATTAATGACAATCACCCAGCAGGTGTCAGAACACAGACAGTAATGGATAGGCCACTGTGGGCTGGACCGGCAGCGCTTGCCTCTGCAGTAAATATGTAATGATTATAGCAGGGGCGGCAAGGGCACAGACCACAGAGTAATCTATTTGTGTTTGGCCGAGCTTGATGCAGTTAAACAAGCTCCACAAACTGAAATGGATGGACTGGAATCTTATTCAGCACGGCTGAAGTGAACTGAGAACGAGAGGAAAATAAATAGAGAGAGAGAGAGAGAGAGAGAGAGAGAGAGCTGAATAGACTTTAACTTCTGTACTGCCTGCTACATTACTGCAAAGTTGTCATGCTGGAGGTATAATTTTCTTGGATGATCTCAACATAATTAATATAGTTTGTCACTAACTGTGAGGATGAATGAATGATTATATATATAGTATAATATGGTATGTAATATCCATCCATCCATCCATCCATCCATCCATCCATCCATCCTCTACTGCTTACTCCTTTATCAGAGTCACGGGGAACCTGGAGCCTATCCCAGGAGGCATCGGCACAAGGCGGGGTACACCCTGGACAGGGTGACAGTCCATCACAGGGCACAATCAATGGTATGTAATATAATAAATATTATTTATGATAATAGTAAATAAATAGTAAATAAATATGCAGTGCTAAATATACTGCATGTGAGCAGTTTTACCCCCAAAACTTTTCTTAACAGTAAAAAAGGATAAATAAATAATAATAAAAAAAAAATAAATAAATAAAAAAACAGGATTAACTGACATTATGGAAGAGTAAAACTTTACGGTTTAATAATTTTAACAAAATACAACATTCTCTGGGAAACTCTTAAAATGTTAAGGCCTCAAAATGTAATAATCTTGGCCTTCACTGCAAAACAAGAACGCCAACAGCAACAACAAGACAAAAACATATTGAATGTAGTAAAATTTATATTTATCTGGTCTTTCCTATGTCAAGATCACAATAAAACAAATATAAGATTATGAAACCTACTTTTATTCATTTTAAAAAACTAACTTAGAGTCTGATATCAGGTTCGATGTCGGAATGCACACACACACACACACACACACATTTCATATATATATATATATATATATATATATATATATATATATATATGAAATGACTAAAAGCATAATCTGAATACAATTCTATCGTATTTAAAATCTTTTTTCTGATATTAAAGATATTTCCACTTACTAAAATATGGCTTTTGCAGTGTTTCGAACAACTGTAGGTTGTCTCTGTAACATGAATCTGTCATGAATCTAACATTTACATCACATGAATGCATACAATAAACAAGAGGAACATTTTAATACATTTTTTAAACTTGAAAAAGTACTGTACAAAATAGTTCCCTACACTCTGTCAGTAAAGCACAGTATACAGAGTACACTTGGCGAAGTTTAAACTACAAGTACATTGTGTAGACATAATCTTGAGATTATTGGCAAAGTGGTCTGGCTAGTGAGAAACTTGGCAGCATTTGCTAAATGACTTTGCGCCGTGTGATTAGACTAGATGGCAGCTCGGAAACGCAGTATCCCAGAAGGCCCAAAATGAGACAGATGGCATCTGGGTAGACAGGCCTTTTTTTTTCCTCACCTTTCTTTTCTGTAGAAAGAATTAGAAGCATATAACATTTACAGTTCAGTGGTTTTAACCTTTAGATGTACTTATTGTTCATATGTACACATATTGACATACGTTCAGCATGAAAGTAAATGGAATGTGTGTATAAATATAAGATATATAGTCAAGCATTGGTGATATTTTCTTTTCTTTTACTCTAACTGCTAAACCTTAACCCTCCTCTCGTGTGGCTCCCATGCATTAGCATAAAGGCATTAAAATGTGAAAAGGAATTAATTTGGACTCCCTCCCATTGGAATTAATGGAAGTTTGCTCTTCCTTTCCTTTGCCCCACAGATCTCCCTGACTCTCTCTCTCTCTCTTTCAGTCCATAAATATTAATATTAATAACCGCGAAGGGCCAGTGCTTCAGCGAAGCCGTATACAGAATGATATTAGAGATCGTGAGACGCCTCTCGCGGGAAGCACACTTGAATGAGTGCCTTGCTTTGCTGGCATGATCTTTAAGAATCCAATCTTCGTACGGCACAAAAAGTTATTTTCGAGGGATCTCGGAGCGCGTTTGAGAATTGAGCCTGAACTGGTTTCCGCTCCAGATTTTATCCAGTTCAGTTCACACCAGTGTAACTCTATTATACGAGGCAGGAGATAATCAGATAGATAAGCAGCTATGATCAGGATCAGTACACAACTATTCTCTGTGTTTCATCAGGCAGGAAGATCGACAGCACTGTGAATAACAGCATTATTGCTGAGATTTCACTCTGACACCCAGTTAGATGCCATCTCTTTATCTTTTCCTTGGCAAGGAAGTTTATCCTTTTGATCATATTTTGCAGAGAAGCACACAATGCCACATGCATGACTGTCTTTGTGAGAACCATCCATATTCATTACGCTGCTTCTTGTGGACCCACTGTTCTGGTGAGTGCACACCTTTGACTCCACTCTTGTCAGATGGTTGCATCATTTGTTTGCACTTCATAGTTTTGGAGTTTAAAGTTGGGATGGATGTATATAAGAAAGAGAGAGAGAGAGAGAGAGAGAGAGAGAGAGACTGAGAGAGTATGGAAGTTTGGCATGAGGGTGGTTGCCTCTGTGCTTGCCCCTATCTGAGAGTAATTCAGAGGTCATTCTGGTTAAGGTCAACACTCTTGAACTTCAAAGCTTTTCCATGGTTTCAGCTTTGCAGGACGCTTCACCTCTTTCAGTCAACACACACACACCTTTAATCTTTAATCACTGGGCTGCAATCTCTCCTCAGCCCCTGTTCAGTCAATACACCTTTCCTTTGTAGTCTCATGGAAGGATGGGGAACTAAAAAAGTATATGATGCAAAGACAGGGCGATACACATTTGTTTAGTCCAGACTTACTGTCCATTAAACCTGAATATGTAAGTGACAGCTCGGACTCGCTTGCACAGACACAAAAGGCAAATATATAATATTTAATACCCATCTTTCTGTTTTTGTTGTGTTTGTAACATCAAGCAGCATCATAAAAAGTGATCAGAACAGAAGCAGTTGCACTCCTCAAAGCAAAAAGGGAATTTATGCTAAATTATGACTATATATTCTATAATGGAAGTTTCTCATACATATGATGAAGATAACTGAAGAAATAACTGCTACAACTATAAACTATATAGGTATAATTTTTGAAGGGGGGCGGGGTGGGGAGCTTTTAAAAATTTATGTTTTTGTGGTACATAATAGCTTCATAGGGGCGCACGGTGGCTTAGTGGTTAGCACGTCCACCTCACACCTCCAGGTTCCGGGGTTCGAGTCCCGCCAGGGCCGTGTGTGTGCGGAGTTTGCATGTTCTCCCCGTGCGTCGGGGGTTTCCTCCGGGTACTCCGGTTTCCTCCGCCAGTCCAAAGACATGCATGTTAGGCTGATTGTCGTGTCTTAAGTGTCCGTAGTGTATGAATGGGTGTGTGGGTGTGTATGTGATTGTGCCCTGTGATGGACTGGCACCCTGTCCAGGGTGTACCCCGCCTTGTGCCCGATGCCTCCTGGGATAGGCTCCAGGTTCCTCGTGACCCTGAAAAGGAGTAAGCAGTTGAAGATGGATGGATGGATAATAGCTTCATAGTTCTAGCAATAAAGTTAGTTGACTCTATTGTGTCTATGAGTATGTACAGTGGTGCTTGAAAGTTTGTGAATCCTTCAAATCATCAACAAGTCCTAAAGGTAGACAAAGAGGACCCAATCAAACAAATGAGACAAAAAACATTACTCTATATGTGATAAAATGGTCCATTATTACATATATGTGAGTGGCAAAAGTATGCAAACTTCTAGCATTAGCAATTAATTTGAAGGTGAAATTAGAGTCAGTGGGATCAATGGGGTGATGATCAGATGTGAGTGAGCGTCCTGATTTAATTAAAGGACAGGGATCTATCAACGTCTGATCTTCACAACACATGTTTGTGGAAGTGTATCATGGCACGAACAAAGGAGATTTCTGTGGACCTCAGAAAAAGAGTTAGTGATGCTCATCAGGCTGGAAAAGGTTACAAACGGAACTCTAAAGAGTTTGGACTCCAGAAATCCACAGTCATACAAGTCAAAGTCCTGACCTTAATCCAATAGAATTGTTGTGGAAGGACCTGAAGCAAGCAGTTAATGTGAGGAAACCCACCAACATCCCAGCGGTGAAGCTGTTCTGTACCAAGGAACGAGATAAAAATTCCTCCAAGCTGATATGCAGGTCTGATCAACAGTTATCGAAAACGTTTTCTTGTAGTTCTTGCTGCACAAGGGGGTCACACCAGATACTGAAAGGAAAGGTTCACATACTTTTGTCACTCATACAAGATATGTAAAATTGGATAATTTCCATCAATAAATAAATGACCATGTACAATATTTTTAGGACCAACTCTGGTGGTATAGAAAATTCTAAAGGGTTCACAAACTTTCAAGCACCACTGTATATAAGAATACGAGGATCTTAGATGGGTGTGTCTTTCACAACAGCCATTTTGTCAGGGTTGGTTTGTCCTGTGGTGTAAACACTGGCCATAAAAAAAAAAGAATGCAGCCTGTGGATGGGTCATGTTTGCGCCCTGTGAGGCAGCAATGCTACAGCTTTTCTAATGCTAAAGCTTAATCATCACTGCTCACACTTATCCTACTATCTGACTGGAATTACCCTAGAATGGTTTCTGAGAGCATTTAAAGCAAACATTCTTAAATGTCATTATAGATGGCTAACCCCATCAAGTTAACCTGAAAGGATTTCTGCAAACTCCTATTTCTAAATGTTCACAAGCTTCACTACTACAGCTAGCAAGCTAGCAAACATCAGCTCACATGATCAGATGGGAGAATTCTGCTCATGCTAGCCAGCTAGTTATCTGACAGCGTCCTGCTAAGAGTTGCAATGAAGTCAATCCTATCCTGGGAACACTGGGCACAAGATGCCCGTCCATTCAAGGCCTTAACATTCCTAACATTCATAAACTTTATGTCTAATTCTGTCCAGCTAGCTAACATGAGCTAACCTGACAGGATTTCTGTCAGGAGTCACATTCAAAAATACAATATCTTCACTGCTAATAGTGGTCTGCTAGTGGTTCCTGTCAGAAAGCTAAGCCCCAAGAACTCTCGAAGAAACTTGTCCCTTCAGGAAGAAAAAAAAAATACCAAAATGCTGCAAGGCATTTAGGTTCATAGTAATAAAATAATAAACAAAATAAATAACTGTACACCAAATTATTGTCTCTAATGAGTCTTTTATTGATCACATATACATTACAGCACAGTGAAATTCTTTTCTTCGCATACCCCAGCAAGTCAGGAGTTTGGGGTCAGAGCAGAGGGGCAGCCATGATATGATACAGCGCCCCCTAGACCTAGAGCAGAGAAGGTTAGTGGCCTTGCTCAAGTGCCCAACAGAGGCAGCTCGGCAGTGCTGGGGCTTGAACCCTCGACCTTCTGATCAGTAACCCCAAGCCTTAACCACCAAGCCAGCACTGCCCCAACAGGAAGTGTTCTTTGGGTTTGTCCTCATTAACAGCCATTAACCGTCCAAAACAACCACTGAGAAACCTTATTCTCTAATATTAGCATGCTGAAACGTCTTTTGATTACTCGCAGGGTAATTCCCATGATGTGCAAACAGGCGAGAACGGTCGAAAGGGATCCACATTCACTCAAATGTCATATTTAGTACACAAGAACAGTATGTGTAACTATAGCACATGAAGAATGTAGTCTTAACCCAGCATCTGGTTATCTCTACTCCAGCCAGCTTTCATTCTCCTCTGCTCATCCTTTACACTACATCTCTCTCTCTCTGCGGCTGGATGTGCCGTAAATGGCGGTAATTGCGGCATTAAACCCGAGTTTATTATTTCTCTGCCCATGCAGGTGTGCCGATGATATGAGGCCCAGGTTGCATTTACATACAAATTGAAGGCTTTTTCCCCCCTCTTTCTTATTAATCAGACGGACAGCAGGAATCAAACAGCGCCACTCCATCAGCCTCTTAAATACATTTGGTGACATTTTTTACCCGGCATTAGCATGATAGGGCAAGCGGAGGATAATGTCCCAATGATTGCTTTTTCCATTGCGAGCACAAACGGTTTCATTTTTCCTGTCATCTCAAATAAGCGTTAAAGAGGCTTTGGGAGGCTCTCAGGCCGTATGCCTGAGGCTGCGCAGGGACCGCTGATGGCCATATTAAAGAACCATTAGCGTGCCGCCGTTTCGATCATCGCACACAGGCCGCGCGCCTCCGATCCGAGTCACCACGTGATGTTGGGAGAGAAAAAAAATCACGTGGGCATGCACTCTGTCTCTCTAGTTTTTTTTTTCTCCTCAAACAAAATGCATTACAACGGTAATTTTGTGACTGTTAAGATAACTAGCGTTAACAAGCGCTTAATTAAAATGTACAATAAATGGCCGTCTGCGGCCTTATCAGTGCAGCAGAAGCGCACAGGGGCGGGGGGAGGTAAGGGAGTGATGGGGGGTGCAGAGTGCTGGCTGATCGCGAGCTCGTTTTGCAGATTAATTGCTTTTCTGTCTGGCAAAAGCAGCTGCTTCTGTCGCCAGATCCTAAATAACCAGATAGGGACTTTATCAATCAAGCTCCTCTGCCTTTCTGTTTTCTCTCTCTTTACATCGCTCTGGCTCTCTCAGTCTGAGTTGGAGAAAATCTTATTTCACCCTCTATATAGTGCACTTATAAAGGGATTAAGGAGACATTTGGGATTTGACCCTTTTTCTCTTCAATTGCTCCCTATTGCACATGTGAAGCTGTTACTTTATACCCTCAATAGTGCACTTATATGGGTAGCAAGGAGTCACTGGGGATTCAGCCCCTCTCTGTAAATCGTATATATAAAAATCTGAATATATTGTTTACAGTATATCACTGTGCCTTAAAATAAATAGTATTTTATACAATGACTAATCCTTGAATCTCAAACGATCATCAGCCAATCATATGGCAGCCGCACAGTACATAAAATCATGCAGATACAAGTCAAGAGCTTCAGTTCATGTTCACATCAAACTTCAAAATTGGAGGGGGTGGTGGTGGT
>JAFFST010055376.1:132184-143435 GCA_022414735.1 Noturus placidus
TTGGAAAATCTGTCCACAATGACACACACCACCGTGTTGCCCTGGGAGGGCGGTAAATCTGTAACAAAGTCTACTGCTAGATGGGACCAGGGACGTTGAGGTGAGGGAAGGGGTAAGAGCTTACCGGCGGGGAGTGACCGGGGAACCTTGTGTTGGGCACACGTGGAGCAGGATGTTACAGTACGAGAGATGTCCCTCTCCATCTCAGGCCACCAATACTTCTCCTGCAGGAGTTGACTGGTGCAGCATGCCCCGAGATGACCTGTCCCGAGTGCTGTGTGGGCCCAGGTGATGAGTTCTTTACAGTTCTCCTTGGGTACGAACAGGTGATTGTGTGGGCATTGTTGGGGTACATGCAAGCGGAGAACCGTCCACTGGTGCTAGTCCAGCTCCCATTCTACAGCATTGCTTATGCAGGCGGGGTCTAGAATATATTCATCACCAGTGTTGAGAGCGGGAGAGGGCGTCTGCTTTGACGTTCTTGGAACCTGGTCGGTAGGATAGCGTGAAGTTGAACCGTGTGAAGAACAGGGCCCAGCGGGCCTGGTGGGAATTGAGTCTTTTGGCAGATGATGAAGGGATGATTCACTCCCTCTAGCCAATGTCGCCATGTTTCTAATGCCAACTTTACGGCTAGCAGCTCTCTGTCTCCCATGTTGTAATTCTGTTCTGCGGGCGAGAAGGTTTGGGAAAAATAGGCTATGGAGTGGAGCTTCAGCTTCTCCCCGAACCTTTGGGACAAGACAGCTCCTACCCCGACCTCTGATGCGTCCACCGCGACCGTGAAAGGTGTCGAGTGGTCTGGATGCCTTAAGATGGGGGGCGGTTGTAAAGGCCAACTTGAGCCTCTCTAGAGCTCGTTGGGCCGAGGGGTTCCAATGGAGGCATCCAGGTTTCCCCTGTAGGAGGGTGGTGAGAGGTTTTGCCACCGTGCTGAAGTTCCTTATAAATCTTTGGTAGAAATTGGCAAACCCTAAGAAGCGCTGTAGCTCTTTAACGGTAGTGGGCGTGGGCCACCCCTGTACTGCCTTGACCTTCCCTTGATCCATGGCGACTCCCTGTGGACTGATCACGTATCCCAGAAAGGCGATGGTATGCTGATATAATTCACATTTTTCTGCCTTTACATATAACTGGTTCTCCCACAGGCGACGTAGAACCTGGCGGACATGTTGAACATGTTCTCCCTTGGTGTTGGAGTAGATGAGAATGTCATCAATGTATGCGATCACATAACGCCCAAGCATGTCCTGTAACACATCATTAATGAGGCATTGGAATACAGAAGGAGCGTTGGCTAGCCCATATGGCATTACTTGGTACTCATAGTGCCCCGAAGTGGTGCTAAACCCCGTCTTCCACTCATCACCAAATTGTATGCGCTGCGTAAATCTAACCGTGCAAAAACTGTGGCGGTGCGGAGTTGTTCCAGGGCTGATGGGACTAAGGGCAAGGGGTAGCGGTATTTCACACAGCATTGGTTAAGTCCCCAATAATCAATACATGGACGGACCCCCCCTCCCTTCTTCTCGACAAAAAAGAATCCTGCTGAGGCAGGGGACGTGGAAGGTCTTATATATCCCTGGTGCAATGCCTCCTGGATGTACTCCTCTATGGCTTCCTGTTCCTTGAGGATCAGTGGGTAAACTCTTCCCCGGGGTAGTGTGGCACTGGGAAGGAGGTCGATCTTGCAATCATATTCCCGGTGAGGGGGAAGCCCGCTTGCCTTCTTTTTGCTAAAAACCTCCAGAAGGTCATGGTAAACCGGGGGAATCAATACAGGTTTGGCCGGATTGGGAATTTCTATTGTAGTGGATGATAGTGGGATTACTGGGTCCTGGAGGCAGTGAGTAATACATTGTGGTGACCACTGCACAATCTCTCTGCGTGCCCACAATATTTGGGGGTTATGGTGCTTCAACCATGGGAGGCCGAGAACCACTGGATGACGAGCTGTCTCTATGACATACAGCCAGATGGTTTCTTGGTGTAGGGCGCTGACCCACAGGTGGAGTGGTTCGGTGCAATGTGTGATCACGCCCCCACGATCGAGAGGTTTTCAATGCTGGATCATTCCATCCGCTCCTGGCGGCTACTGTCCAGAATTCTACAGCATAATCCGCGACACTGCGCGCCCCTTGGGATAACGTCAACAACTCCTCCCCGGTCTCTCGGCTGTCCGAGGAGTGATCAAACACAGTGCGGAAGCGGGCTGCCAGCTGCTCATAGGAGTAGGTCCCGCCTCCCTCCCATTCTGCTGTAGTCCAAAGCAGTGCTTTGCCGGTCAAGAGCTCCATGAAGTGTACGATTTTCTGCTGATCAGTCATGTCGGGATAGGTGGAAAAAAAAAGAGAGCACTGCGCAAGGAAAGCCCGACAGCGTGCGGGATCTCCGTCGTACTTCTCAGGCGTCGGCGTAGAAGGTAACCGTGGCGAGGGACGAATGCTCGAGGGGGGCGTGGCCAAAGCCATGTTGGAATGTGCTGCTTGTCTGCGCCGCGTAACCTCCTCAGACAGCGTGGCGATTTGCGCGTTCTGTTCGCTAAGCATGCGACCATGTCCCTTAATGGCAGCCGCCTATCGAGGATCTCACGCTGGTTCCATGGCAGGCAGTAAATGTAGTCAAAGTGGTAGTGAGGGTCAGGCGATTGGACGAACAGACTTGAAAGGGACAGGCAGTAAACATAGTCAACAAAGGCGGAAAACACGGTCAGGTACACGGTGAAGCAAAATACGAAAACAGGCTTGGTAACGCTAAGGAACTAGTCGATAAGACATATACTTCGCATCGGGTGAATGTGGCAGAGGGGGATTTATACAGACAGGGAGCTGTGTGGCGGTGACTCATGGGAAGTGGAGTTCGAGGTAGTGTGCCTGCGTGTGTGCGAGGTGAGTGACAGTTCCCTGGTGGCAGTGGACGAGGCTGGCCGCGCTGTGACAGTTTCATGTTAACTAGCTACACCAATCAGCAGTGAGTAACAGGTGAAGGGGTGGGATTTTTTTTATTAGGCAGCAAGTTAACAGTCAGTTCTCGAAGTTGATGTGTTGTAAGAAGAAAAAAATGGGCAAGCGTAAGGATCTGTGCGACTTTCACAAGGCCCAAATTGTGAAGACTAGACGACTGGGTCAGAGCATCTCCAAAACGGCAGGTCTTGTAGGCGTGTTCCCGTATTATTACGCTCATCAACCATCATTTTCATTATTTATGACTGACTGAATTGAGCCACTATTTACCCGTGACCTTCATTTGATCGACACAATCTCTTCCAAGCCAAGTAAATATGATCCTTTTTCAAACTTAATATTAATTTATTATCATCTTTTTTTTCCATTAATTTTTCACACTCAGTATGACGATTGTCTGTTTCCCTTTTCTTTACTTTTTTCCTTTGCTCGTATAACTTTACCGTCTTTAACCACCATGTTGCCACCGGCTAAGGACCAATCACTGGGAAGATGCTAATTTTAACTAACAATATTCTGCAACTTGCCATATCACCTATTCTAGAACATGCTCTACTACTAAGCCACTAGTGGTTAAAAAGATACATAAGAGTCATATTTAAAAAAATAATAATAATAATAATAATAATAAAAATAAAAGAAAAATTAAGAAAGAAGATGACTTCCTCTTAACTTCTCATAGATTTCCTGTCAAGCTTCCAGTTGCTTCCTGTTGAAGTGGAGTGACCCCACAGTCTCCATTTTTCTGATCAATCTTCCCGGGTCTGTCGGTGATGTGTCAGCAGGCCGTGTGTTTAAAGACAGCCGATGGCTATTTCAGAGCGCAAAAGCAAACAGGCAGTCTGTTAAACTCACTGATAAACACAGACCATGAGGGAAGACCCTAATGAATAATGGGTCTGTGTTGAACCAATTGTGTGGTCAGTGGGCCACTGCTGTGTGTGGAGGGGGAGCTTGTTTACCATGTGTGTGTGTGTGTGTGTGTGTGTGTGTGTGTGTGTGTGTGTGTGTGTGTATCTGCATGATTAGGGTCGAGTGAACCCTCCTGAGTGGTCAATATGCCACCCACATCCTCTCACTGTCCCCACACATTCATCATGCCATTGTAATCTGTGTTTGTGGATCAGTGTATCTCTTCATAGGATAACTTGTTTTGTGTATACAGATCTTTCAGTATATGTGACCCATGTGATTTCAAACATGTTTGCAGTTGTATAGAGGCTATAAAATATGATCATGTGAGACGGAAAAAGAAGAAAAATTGTTGTGACATTGTAATCTCCATGTAACACATCTGTACATATCTATAGACATATCTATTTAAAAAAAAAAAAAAAAAAAAAAAAAAAAAAAAAAAAAAAAAAAAACTAAACTAAATTAAAACTTGAACGAAAAGAAACTGGGAATCTAAGGACAGCTCTTGAATTCTGACCATTTATGCCAAATGTTACATTCAAAGTTCAGTAGTATTCATGACACAAGATATCACTAATACCAAATAACCATATGTCCATCAGTTATTGGCACTTAGAAAATAAATTTAAATAATAGAAATATAGTTATGTGTTAAAAAACAAAAACAAACAAACAAAAAAAAAAAACAATCAGTGTGTATGAGTAAACATAATGCAGAAAGAAAGCTGGGATTTCTTAGGTATTGGGGATATTATACACACTACTTATAGAGTTATAAACACCATGTACAATGCATTTAGTTAACTATAAATGCATCATAAACATACTACTACTACTATGTCTACTACTACTATTACTACTACTACTACTACTACTACTACTACTACTACTACTACTACTACTACTACTACTACTACTATTACTACTATATCTACTACTACTACTAGTACTACTACTACTATTACCTTTACTGCTACTAATACTACTACTACTTTCAATGATGCTTTTACTACTACTATTACTACTACTACTACTACTTCTATTACTACTACTACTACTACTACTACTACTACTACTACTAGAACTATTACTACTACTACTATGGCAACTACGACAACTAGTTTTACTACTACTTTTACTTCTTCTACTTCTATTACTACTACTACTACTACTACTACTACTACTATTACTACTATACTACTACTACTACTACTACTACTACTACTACTACTATTACTACTACTACTACTACTACTACTACTACTACTACTACTACTACTACTACTAGAACTATTACTACTACTACTATGGCAACTACGACTACTAGTTTTACTACTACTTTTACTTCTTCTACTTCTATTACTACTACTACTAATACTACTACTACTACTACGTTTACTGCTATTAATACTAGTACTACTTTTACTGATGCTTTTACTACTATTACTACTACTACTTCTACTACTAGAACTACTACTACTATGACGACGACTAATAGTTTTACTACTATTTTTACTTCTTCTACTTTTACTACTACTACTACTACTACTATTAATACTACTAATTTTACTACTACTAATGCTACTATTTCTACTATTACTATTACTATCACTACTACTACTTTTACTATTACTACTACTACTACTACTACTACTTCTACTGCTACTTTCATTACTACTACTACTGCTACAACTATTTATACTACTTCTACTAGTACTACTTCTACTACTACCTTTATTAGTACTACTACTACTACTACTACTATTAATAATTATAATAATATTCTATAATATTCTATAATATACTAATATTTAATACCATAACATGCATTTACAAAATTTTATTATAATATTTTTCTTCACAATTTTATTAAGCCCAAAACTATCCTGCAGTTATACCTTATACTACATTAGTTTTTCGTTTATAGTATAATTTCTTAATTTTCTCTCTCTTATTATACATTTATTAAAGGAAAAGAAAAAAAAAATCCAGGTCTCATACTTCACTATGAAAAGCGATGCTGTGCTTCTGTGCTACTGATGATACTGCGATGTGTTATTAACTCTTTTTATAATGCCTTATGGTAGCAATTAATAATTCATATAATAATGTTGATGGTTATATAAGTGCTATGCACTTTAATAAATTATTATAAAAATCAGTTTGTGTATAATTTTGATCTTTTTCATGTATAATGGCTTATGAATGCACTGGTACAAGTTATGAATGTATTCATAGGTCATTATAAATACAGCCTTCAAAGAAAGTGCTTCAACTTCCTGAATGCGTACCGATACTGCGAGCGTCCTGAACACATAGTGCCTTTATAACACATTCATAAAGAGTGCATAAATATTTTATAAAGCAGTGCTGGAGAATTTATGAAAGGCTGTAATCTGACTGAATATGATACCTGGTTACTAATTTTCTTATCCGTATCTTGTGAGTTATTGGCTTTATTTATTATTATTATTTTTTTTAGTAACAGCACTTTCACAACAAGTTGTAGAAGGTACTTCATAAGAGTGTTATGGATGTACATTTGATTAGCACTTTGAGGGCATTACGGCACTGAGGGCATTCATTTGGCTGGCATATGGGCTTCAGCATTTAATTTCCCATTCCTGTAAGTAGTAGATATTGCTTTATAAAATATCTATGCAATAATTATCAATGTGTTATAAAGGCACTATGTAGGTCCTGGGAAAAGTGTTTAGTACTGTACTTCTACAGTTGTACTTCTAGTCTGGGCGGTTGTGGATCAGGTGGTAGAGCGGGTTGTCCACTAATCGTAGGGCTGGCGGTTCGATTCCCGGCCCACATGACTCCACATGCTGAAGTGTCCTTGGGCAAGACACTGAACCCCAAGTTGCCCCTGATGGCAAGTTAGCACCTTGCATGGCAGCTCTGCTACCATTGGTGTGTGAGTGTGTGTGTGAATGAGACACAGTGTAAAGCGCTTTGGATAAAAGCGCTATATAAGTGCACCATTTACCATTTACTTCTTTTTCACAGTGTTAGAAAGGTGGATTAATCGCCTTTTTTGTGCATTTTTTTCTTAGCAAAGGATTGTTGGTATCAATCAAATGTACTCTACAGATGTGATAGAGATAAAGATGCCGAAGTATACATTTAAGTGTCGTCACATTGGATGACCTGATTTCCCTTTTGAGTAACTGTTTCTATAGTTGTTTTTTCTTTAAGATTTGCGTATATGCGTGTGTGCACATATGTTTGTGCGAGTATGTGTGTGTGTGTGTGTGTGTGTGTGTGTGTGTGTGAGAGAGACGAATGACCATCGTGTAACCTCTCTTAAGAGCGGTCAGCGGTGCAGACCGGTTTCTGACCCTTGGACACTTATTCACATTAATCACTGGTGCTCGTCTTGCCTTTTAACGGCTCTGCTGAAAGCTACCATCCATCCTCTCCTTTTCCTCTTCTCTCCTCCCTGCTCGCCATCGCCTTGCTCTTTCTTTTCGCTTCTTCCCCCCGCGGCCTTTCGTTCAGCTGCGATCTGGCCATCAGGGTTCTCTCATCAACCTCCACTTTATCTCTCCCCAGGCTTGAATATGGAAATGCGATCCTTCATTGATAAGGCACCGCTGTCTTCGTATCTGTTCTCCCCCATTCAGGTCTAATCAGATACCGTCCAAGTGTTGCCTGCAGCCACGGACATTCCGCTATTGTCTTATTCTCTCTCTCTCTCTCTGTGTCTGTGTCTGTGTCTGCCCGGGAGCAGCTGCTGAGAAGAAGAGGGATGAGAATAATAATAATGATGATGAAGGTTAAGGGTTTCCATAAGAATAGAGGTACGTCTTTGGTGCCCTCATCTTTCCTCGACTGTTGTGTGTGCAGGTGAATGTCCATCCTGTGCTGACTGCTCGACCTTCAGCTCTGACTTAATAACCTCACACACTCACATCAAGCCTCTCCAACACACCGTATGACCGCACATGCCTCTTTAATCATAAAGACGCTGATTGTGTCCAAAACTTAAAGAAATACAGACTACTCGGGCGGTATTCATCTTAATACATCTCGCTGTGATAGGCTAGATTAAACTGGTGTTGTTTATGTTGTGTGGGAACAAGCGAGTTTAGCTTGCGAGTTTTGCTAAGACAGAAGCAAACTATTCCCTTCCCCCAATGACCACAACTAACAAACAGATAAACAAACATTGGACAAGCTGGTTTTTTTTTTTTTTTTTTGAGATGTTGCGGATTTTCATTATTTGGATTTTCAATTTTATTTTGGATTTTGATTAAATGACGTGATTACTTTTTCATCAAGCTAAACAGACCTTCTCAGGCTAGCCAACATTAGCACATGTTAGCACATGTTAGCAAGCCAGCTAGCTTACAGTTTGCTTACAAATATCATAAGTTTTACTGTGTATGTACTGTGTTTTTTTCTCCTGTAAAGCTGCTTTGAGACAATGCCTGTTGTAAAAAGCGCTATACAAATAAAATTGAATTGAATAAGCAGCTATGATGTTTGTCATTTTATTTACTTTCAGTCAAGAAATAGCTTTTGCAGGCATAAAATATTCACTTTATTATGCCAAAAAGTATTGTCAATACCAATTTGCATCTAGCTAAATCGACCTTGTGCGGTTAGAGAAAGTTCTCAAGCTTGTTAGCAAGCTAGCAAGCTACATAGTTTGTACATAGTCAGCGAAGTTATGATATATGTATCTGTTTTAACGTCAAATGTAATTTCTTTTAAAATAGCTGGTACACCAACAGAATAATACATTTATTATCTTTAAAGTTGATTTAATTACTTTATTCAGTCTAGAGTAATGCATTGATTGGAGCTAGCAAATGCTTGATTTTTTTTTTTTATGCTAGTCACCTATCAAGAATATTTGTAAGCGCTCTTACAAATGACTTTTTTTCTTAAGAAATAGTTCTTCTAGTCATATCGCATTCATTTTGTTATCTTCAGCCATGTCTTCCATCTATCACTGCAGCATTGTGATGCCATTTCTACCTTCAAAGCCTGTCCCAAACCTTTTTACGACACCAAGGCTTAAAGGGAGCGAACTTCTGTTGCAGAAACACAAAGAGAAACTATACTAATGTAACATACTTAATCCCTCTAGATAACACACACACACACACACACACACACACACACACACACACACCATGTCAGGTTCCAAAACTCAAGCTGGGATTTTCAGTGTTCTATCAGTTGTGTGTTGTGTTTTTGTGTGTGCATGTGTGTGTGTGTGTGTGTGTGTGTGTGTGTGTGTGTGTGTGTGTATTGGTTTTGAGTTCAAGAGGTTCCTCTCCCTTCTGACTGTTCAGGTGTGTTAGCCTGGACCATTTACACACAAAGGTGTGTGTTGACATGCGTCACTTGAGGAAAGGCCCCAGTCGATTACACAGGCTTTAGAGAGGCGGAGAGCTCCAGCTAGCTTATCTTATCAGCTTTGTTATTAAGCGCCATCAAACGGCCCATCAAAAACGCATTAGGCTACAATAGAGAAGCTGTCAGAGTGGCACGTTAAAGCACATTAAAGCACACCGGCTACAGAAATACTGCTCATTGAGATGTGTAGAGATGCCAATATTGGGAAATCTTTCCCAGCCAATTCAAGCTTAGAGCTCTCTTATGTCTAGTTCCACACTGAGAATAAAGCAAAGACGTCACAGATTAGGTTTGCTGATTTCCACTACACTATCAGCTAAAGGTAACTGTATACGTACTATTTTGTTGCCAAATATGAATGTACCCTCAAAACTAGAGATCCTTAACCCATGTAATCCTGATAACGTGTTCCATATATCTTCCTGAAAGATAATCTGATTATGCTATGGATTTGATATGCACGTTCTGAGAAGCCTACATTCATAAGTCATTATAACGGTGCTAATAATTCTGTGGAAGATGATAATGGTTGCTTGTAGGCACGTTTATAAACTCTAATAATGCCTCGTGTGGTTCTGTTAACATTCAAGGTAGCATTTTCTATGAATACCATATGAAAAATGACTTGTGACTATATTCATAACATACATTGATTATAATGCCTTCACATGCACGGTTTATAATGCATTTATAAATCGTTAACTGGAGGCATTATTAGTAGTGCATACAGCAAAGGCTTGGTGGTGTAACGTGTAATGAACTCTAAACTAGATTACGAATGCATCCTGTTAACGATTCATGAAGCACAATAACGACAGCTTTAAAATGTCATGCATTTTCATAAATGATTATACCGACGGGTTTAATGCATTATAACATGGTGTGATATAACATGTTCATAGGTTATTATACTGTCGATATGACCGTCATAGAAAGTGTTAGCACATTCGATAAATAATCCCTTAAGAACTTATAATTACGTTATAATTGATAATCATTGTAATTCCATATGCTGTAGTGAATTATTATTAATCAACTGTAATATTTATTAATAATTATAAAAACATTACAAGGACATAATTCAAGATTAATGCTAAAAAAAAAAAAAAAAAAAAACATGCTAAGTTTTTTTGTAATTGCTAAGTTACCAAAGCATTACTAATTGCATATTTGGAGCTTTATGAGGCATAATTAGTGTTCATAAAACCACTTACTATGCTTATTGACTCCTTCATTACCAACTTACAAAAAAAACTATAACCACAGTTATAGGGGTTTATGAATATGAATATCACCTTCATATAATGTGTTAGTAAAGTTTTATGTGTGTGCTGTTAATAGACTTTACTACCATATTTGGTGCATTGATATTTTAATAATAATAATTTATATAGCGCTTTTTACAATGGACATTGTCTCAAAGCAGCTTTTACAGAAATATCATTTTCACATTTTTACATTTACAAGCGACTTTCTAATGAGAGCACATTCACACACCAATGGTAGCAGAGCTGCATGCAAGGTGCTAGCTTGCCATCGGGGGCAACTTAGGGTTCAGTGTCTTGCCCAAGGACACTTCGGCATGGGATCACCCGGGCCGGGATTTGAACAACCAACCCCACGATTAGTGGATTAGTGGACAACCCGCTCTACCAACTGAGCCACAGCCGGCCTAAGATAATATTACCCTAAGATAATAAGATAATATTACTTTTATATCATCCGTACAGGACATGAATGGGCACAGCTGACAACCTGGATAACACTGTGTGTGTGTGTGTGTGTGTGTGTGTGTGTGCGTATGTACATACAGTATATAATTGTCTGTTGATTACCCTAACTATCCATATTGTACTATATCAATAATATTAGCTTAGCTAATGTGGGGAGAACAAAGATTGTGCCTTACTGTACATTTTGGATGCAGCTAATAATAATAATAATAATAATAATAATAATAATAATAATAATAATAATAATAATAATAATAATAATAC
>JAFFST010055377.1:7778-19386 GCA_022414735.1 Noturus placidus
CAATGCTTCCTGGGATAGGCTCCAGGTTCCCCCGTGACCCCGATAAAGGAGTGAGCGGTAGAGGATGGATGGATATATATATATATATCCAAGTTGTTTTAAGGAAATATATTTATATTTTCTTAAATTATAGAAAGCTATGTGCATTATAAGCATAAAAGCTCCATTTTAGCCAGAACCCAACTTCTCATCATTTTTGGCTGTTTGCCAGAATCTAGCTCGAAACATATTTAAAATTCTCAAAATTCCCCATAGAGTCTCAAAATATTTAGTGCAAAGTATACAAGTTTAACCATTTACTTAAGAAAAAAAGATTACAATACAGATTCAGTTTGTTGTTATGGGTTTTATTGAAATTAGCAAAGCCTACAACTATAAACCTGATTGCTTTTAATACCAGGAGTCCATGATGCGCCTCATGCTCATGAACCTCATGCCACCGTAATCTCTGAAGTTCCTGTACTCTCCTGGCCTGAAGTACCACATCCTGCCTCTGTAGTGGGGTTGCTCATACATGAGCCAGTGGCCGTCCATCACATGGCAGGACATGCAGCCGTTGGACCAGTGGTAACGATCCATGAAGGAATCGCAGTCGTCCATCATCTCATTCATCTGACCCATGAAGTTGTCCCTCTCATAGATCCTCATTCTGTAGGATCCTCTGTGCTGTTTGGAAGAGGACAAACACTGTCATTTTAGGAAAACAAAACCACCTTCTGCGATTATATGTATCCAACAAAGTATGTTAGATCCAACGCCATACCATGGGGATCATGCGGCAGGACCTGATGCAGTTGTTGCCCCAGCCCCACATGTTCATGTAGTCAGCGTACTCGCCCCTCCTCATGAAATACTGGTTTCCCATGAAGTTGGTGCGGTCGTAGACCATCCAGCAGCCGCTCTCCACCCTGCAGGAGTGGCAGCGGCTCATGTAAGAGTGCATATCGGAACAATCACCGGTGCACTCATAGGAGCGCCCCATGAAGTTCCTGTCCTCATAGAAGATAACCTGTTTGGAGGATGAGTTTCAAAATGAGCTATCCAAATTTGTTCAACAAAAATAAGATATATATTTTTTATATTATTGGCATTGTTTTACATTAAACATTTGGTTCACGTTTTGTTGGTTACCTTTCCCACAGTCATGATGGCTGGTTTGGTTTGTCCAGGCTGTTTTCAGCTGGTGAACTGCCATCCTGCCTGGTTTAACCCTTCCATTTATACCTGACAAGGACTAAAGACTATATGCCTGCTATTGTGGAAAAAAAGACTGACTAAGCAACACAGCACAGTGTTCCATGGAGAGCTGAAAGCTGTCCAGTCTCCAGAAGTCTTTAGAATGTTTCACATTGGCATTTTTGTTTTATAATCCTATAGGCATTGTATCTTATATACAGTACCTACCTGAGCAATTTACATATTTTGATAATTTTATTGAATAATAACTTGCCCTCAGCTATTGACAGCAAAACCTCCAATCCTGTCTGAGTTAAGCATAGGTGATTAGGTTTCTATGTGTGTGTGTGTGTGTGTGTGAGTGTGTGTGTGTGCGTGCGTGTTTTTTAAAAGATCAATTTGTTCCATTCATTTCATGTTTTAAAACAGATTTTTAGATATTAAATATCACCCTAGATGTCACCTAGAAAATCTAGTATAGTTGTAAAGTTGCCTCATTTTACAACATACATTGTCAAAAACAGCTTCACAGAATTCCAAATGTAGATTTAGATTTCTAGTGAGCAAGCCAGGGGCAACAGTGACAATGGAAATACTCCATGAAATAATAAGCAGAAGAAACCTTCAGAGGAACCAGACACTGGATAAGCGAAATATAAATCATTATGGTATACAGGAGAAGAAGAGTAAATGCAAAAAGTACCTATTATGTTGAAAGGATGTTCATATTATTGTTAAAGAGGTCCTGTGATAAACAGACAATATTATTTGGTGGTGTTTTAGTCCTTACACGATGAGCATAGAGCTGGATTTCTCCCAGCCAAAATTAAGACCGACTTTTGTTAACCAATCTATTGTTCTCGCAGTCTTCCATGGGGGTGTACATTCTTTTTTTGACCATTAAGTGCACTTCAGTACTATGTGGACCAGACAGTGGCTGGAACTGTCCATCTGAAAATAAAAATAGCTGATCCAGACACAGTGACCTTCCAGTTTACAAAGAGCGTCACCTCCTCATGAGCATTACTTAGAGATGTACCCTTCAAGGAAGTCTGAATGGAAACACGTTGCTCTTTAACGTTGCTTTATTTCAGCCCAAATTGGACTGGCCCTACTATTTTATCATTCCTCACTGGATCTTGGTCATTGATCATTTATATTAAAAACGAGATATAGTTTGTAATAAGTAGGTAAGATCACTAGCAAAGTGTCAATTATGACCTCACATCCTACTAGGGTAGACTGGGAATAAGCACCTTTCCAACATTGGGAGCAAAACATTGAGCCAGAAAATGTGGTAAGCTTCATAGACATTGTACATGTTTATTTTTTACCAAGGTCTAATAGGAGAGTATGCAGAAAAGTCCGTAACCCTGGGGTCACCTAGTGTAGGCTCCTTTACATTCCATAGTTTCCAAGAACTCCATTATTGCCTAGAGGAACCCTTCTCTTCTGTCATCTTTCAAAAACCATGATACCGCTACCATCTGAGAGAACTATGATCATCAAATGGCCTCTGAAAACACTACTTTGCAGTACATATTTTTGATGGTCTGACAAACATCTGTCTCAAGACCTAGCTAATAAGGTCAGAAACATGATTTGTACAAATTGTACTTCCTCCCATGTTTTCGGCAAGGATCTTTTGGAGTGTTTCCTTGGTAGGTTCACCTTCACATCCATATGGCCCTGTCATGAGTCACAGCTTCTAAAATATGTCAAATTCTCTGCCTCTGGCTCTGTCAGAAACTCCTTATACTGTAGTTTTGATAATGACTCTACTTCTTCAACTGACTCGGCCACTACGGTTGTTTCTATCATTGTTTTTGGGTTGCTTCTCTAGCTCCTAGCTTAACCTCTTTTCCTGCTCCACTCTCAGTCTCCCTGTTTTCCTGCTCTTTATTCGCCCTCTGTCTCTGTTCCTTCTCTTTTTTTTTTTGTCTTGGCATCTGCCTGGCTCAGTTATGGTTTCTGACCCTATGTTTCTCTCAGTCACTGTTAGGTCATCTTCTATCTTTGTTCGGGTTCCTATTGTTGGCTCCGTCTCAGTCTCTAATCCTGTTTCACTTTCAGCTCAGCGTCTGATCCTTTTCCAGTATGAAGCTAAGACTTTGGATATTACAAATCATCAGCATTACACTGCCAGTCTTTCACAGTGTTCATGAGAATGGATTTAACTTTAATAACTATGTTCTTTATGTTAGCATTCTGTCTGCAGCCACAGGTCCTGGAAGTTCTTTACGGAATTACAACATTATAGAGACTACACACCTATGTTCAACCATCTCTGGTTCCAGGTTCTTACATTTAATAGGAGGTCATTATATTCATATTTATTCTAAGAAATGGTCTCATGAACTTTGACTGTTACCAGAACAAGTATATAAAAAAAGGAAAGAGTACCTAAAACCCGTGTAATAAAGCAGTGTATCTCAATTCTACTCCTATGGCTTCAGCTGAATATGAGAAAATGGTACAGGACAAACAATATTGGTTCCTCAGTATTAGAACTGCAACTGTCTTGGAAAGATTTAGAACTTATTTGTCAACTTAAAGGATTAATTGTTAAATAATTTTTGACCCCTTACTGAGCCCTTGAGAAAAGCTGCTTGGATTGACTTCTTTATTTTTATTTTTTTTTTTCATGAGCTCTTCAGGGAGTATATCTTTCTTTCCAAATTAATTAATGAAATGTTCTGCTATGCGTGGTTTAAATCATTTCAACATTTTGTCACTTAGAAAGATGTATTTTCATGTGGGAATGTGGGAAGACAGAAATTATACACTTCACTGAATTTGTGGATTTTATTCAAAATGTGCTTGTCACTTTTGCTCAGTTTGCTTTTAATACCAGGAGTCCATGATGCGCCTCATGCTCATGAATCTCATGCCATCATAGTCTCTGAAGTTCCTGTACTCTCCAGGCCTGAAGTACCACATCCTGCCTCTGTAGTGGGGTTGCTCATACATGAGCCAGTGGCCGTCCATCACATGGCAGGACATGCAGCCGTTGGACCAGTGGTAACGATCCATGAAGGAATCGCAGTCGTCCATCATCTCATTCATCTGACCCATGAAGTTCTCCCTCTCGTAGATCCTCATTCTGTAGGACCCTCTGTGCTGTTTGGAAGAGGACAAAAACTGTCAATTTAGGGCAAAAACACTTCCTAAGATATATATATATATATATATATATTCTAAAAAAAAATTACATGTAATAGCGTACCATAGGGATCATGCGGCAGGACCTGATGCAGTTGTTGCCCCAGCCCCACATGTTCATGTAGTCAGCGTACTCGCCCCTCCTCATGAAATACTGGTTTCCCATGAAGTTGGTGTGGTCATAGACCATCCAGCAGCCGCTCTCCACCCTGCAGGAGTGGCAGCGGCTCATGTAAGAGTGCATATCGGAACAATCACCGGTGCACTCATAGGAGCGCCCCATGAAGTTCCTGTCCTCATAGAAGATAACCTGTTTGGGTGATGCAAATTACAACAAGTTGTTCAATTTGTCCAAGTAGAACCAGTAGCATGGCTATTCATTTATTGGTTCCATATAAAAATTATATTTTATATTGAACAAATCCTATGGTCCTTAACTTGCCCATAGCCATGTTGATTGGTTTGGTTTGTTCAGGCTGTTTCCAACTGGTGAACTGACATCCTGCCTGCTTTAACTCTTGTATTTATATCTGGCCTGGACTAAAGAATATGTCCTCTATTGTGCAAACTCCTGAGCAAGCAAGTGAGAACATTGAGGCCATACATTGCTGAAGAGCTTTTGCTTTTCTATTTCATTGTGAACCCTATCTGTCCGACTTTAAAAGTATTGGAACCCTAGCTATCTATCCAAACCTAGACGCATTGGCTGTACATTAGTTTCACATTTCAAACCGATAACTATTTTAAAGTTTCAGACCAGCTTTGTCAAGCCAACATCAAAGTTTGTCTTGATGGACTTTAAATACCTAGTTGCTGTTTCTCATTGAGTGGTTTCAATGACCTGCAGTATTTATTTATGTTTACAGTGTCATAGCAAATATTCCTTCTGTGCAGTACCTTTTTTTACGGTTTAATTGTGTTTCACAAATTTCTCAAAAACGTTACCATTATGACTTTCAATTGCTTTCAAATTCATTATTGGCTTTGATTCCAGACATTCTCTGTGCTGGCATATTTCCGTAAATGGGAGTAAATGAGGATAACCTTGAAACCGAAGTTCAGACTCATAAAGATACCAGCCTTAATTTTGATTCTCAGAGTTACTGGAAATTATTAGTCATTACCATTATGACTAATTGTATTTATCAAAGAGTGGCATTGCGATTGGAAAGATATCAGAATGAAAAATTAAGTCACTACTTACATTTATTTGTGAAATGATTCTTCATTGATAGTAGTTAATTTCCCTTAAAAAGAAATTGTAACTGTATACTACCACAATAGTATAGTATAGTATAGTATAGTATAGTATAGTATAGTTTAATCTGCACCATGAGCATTTCTTGGTATTAAATACAGCTCAAAATGAGGACATTTTCTTCTCATACAGTCTATGTTATGATTGATTTCTCATTCTGAGACTTTAAACCAAAGGACTAATTTGAGCATGGCAGAATTGAGCAGCTTCCATAACTTGATTTTGCATAGGATTTTGGAAAAGTATCTGCATGGACTAATTTCAGACAATTTAAATTTGGCAAAAATGACTCTTTTAAATGCTACAGGATTTTGAGACAATAGAAAGCACTATTAAAAAAATCATATGAGGGAGGATTTCTTTTCACAACCATAAAGTGAGTGATGATTCTCAAAATTGTACTAAATTCCTTGAGATACTTTCTGATATAGACAATTCAAAAGCAAAAGAAGACACTTAAGTTATAATTTATCCACAAAATGATATGATTTATGTAATTTGAGAAACTGTCATTGAGGTAAAGAAGAGAGATTTATCTGTTTTTTGGTAGATAAAGCTAATGATACTTTCAATGAAAGAACAGCTTGTCATAATTGTGGTCATGACAGCTTTATTAAGGAGAACGCTATTGGCACATTGCGCATGACAGACCTCATGAGTATACTGTTTCTGAATCTCTAACATCTCTGAGCCTTGGAATGAAGCTGTAGCTGAGACAAGTATAATACTTGAATTTGAAATTGGTGTCTGATGTTGAATATACAGTGGTGCTTGAAGGTTTGTGAACCCTTTAGGTTTGTGAATTTTCTACATTTCTTCATAAATATGACCTGAAACATCATCACATACATTTTCACCCAAGTCCTGAAAGTAGACAAAGAGAACCCAATCTGTCTGATTGTGGATTGGTGAAATCCAAACTCTTTAGAGATGGGTTTTGTAACATTTTCCAGCCTGATAAGAGTCAACAACTCTTTTTTTCAGAGGTCCTCAATAATATCCTTTTTCTCAGAGGTCCTCAGAAATCTTATGCAAATAAAGCATACAGTATGTGCACCACAGGTTGGTTCTCCTGATACCAGCTACTTGTTAAGTTCAGTAAAGGTAGCTGCCCTTACCATGCAATTGCCACCATTATCTTTATTCTTCTGCTCTGTGGACTTAAAAAGCTTCTAGAAACAGTACAGACAAATGGTCTTTCACAGTCCAAAGCTGTAACACTCATTCTCAGCATGAAGGTCTGGCTGGGGAGGCTGTGAAAACCACACTGTGACATAAGCATTCAGAGCAGCAAGGTGGATGTCTAGACTGCTTGCTGTATTTGTGAAGGCAGCATAAATCTATTGAAGTGATGATGTGATTAAGGCAAGAGGACCTATTTTGAAGTTCCTAATTTGCTTTTACTGGAATTTACCTGGAGCATCACGTAATTTTTTTTATTTTTTATTTTTTATTTTTTTACCTGCAATTTAATAATAATGATAATAATAATAAAAGATTAAAGATAGTGAACTCTAGTCTTTGGCTCAGTTCTTTGCCCTTTTAGTCAGATAATCTAACACTTCTGCATTGCTAGTACATTGTAAATGCCTATTGCATCTGATTAAGAATTTCTTAGTGTTAAAACAAAGAGAAAAGTAATAGGTTCACAATTCTGACAGTATATTAGCTAAAAAAGAAAATAATATATATATAGGAGAACAGATATACCTTATTTGTATTGGGTTTGTTCCAAATGTGTTTGCCACTTTAATACACATTTAACTAATACCAAGAGACCAATGCACCTCATGCTCATGAAGCTCGTGCCACCAGTACAACTGACAAACTATAAAATACAAACGATAAAATTGGTCCAAGACTGATCAATAAATCAATTTTTTAACTATAAAAAATAATAAATTTTACCCAAGTATTATGTATTGGTGGTTATGCAGAGATACCATGCACTTTATTGCTAGCAATTATTTTAAATGTGTAATCTACTAGTATTACAGTCAATTACAACTGTGTGTCATCAGCATAAAAATGTAAAGAGATATTGAAACACCATGCAGCACAAGCAGAAGACGTGTTATCCGTAAAACAGAGAACGTTTGTTAGATAAATAAAATACACAACAAAAACCGCCCCTAAAATATTAATGCTAGCAATTTATATAGAGTGTCTCATTAAGAAATGTTAAATGAATGTTAAAATGAATACAGGATATGTAGACATTAATGTGAACTATTAACAAAGATACGTAAGTAGCATATCCTCCATATTATATCAGTACAATGCAATGGAGCAGCATCAGTAGACAATTTTTGTTTAATAGCTGAACATTCTGGCTTCCGGAAACATACCTCTGACAAATGAAATTAAAATGTTTTAATTAATGGCATATCTTTTCCCAGATCAATAGAGGGAAAAATTATGGAATCACTCAATGTTGAGGGAAAAATTATGGAATCATAATTTCACACACACACAAACAAAAAATAATCACGATTAGTACTTTGTTGCTTCTCCACAGGCTTTTAGGAGGGCCTCAATTCTTTGAGGTATGGGGTTCATTAATAAAAAAAAACAATATTATCCATCAAGATGGTTCCAGCTTCCTCGAATCGCGGTTGACGGATTAGCTTTGCAGGATGGAGACTTGTCATGGATTAATTTTTAAAATATCCACTATAAATTTTCGATGGGACTGAGATCCGGACTGTTTGCTGGACCTGCCATTGAGTTTTATATATGCCTTTGCTGAAGAAAAGCTTTAACTCTCTTTGGTCTGAGGTGAGATGCATTATCATCCTCAAAAATGACTCCATCAATGGAGTGAGAAAAGTGTCCAAAATGTCAATGTACACTGTGCATGGACTCTTGAGGTTTTCCGTGGTCCTTTACCTGACATGCAGCCCCATATCATCAATGAGTCGGGACATTTAATTGTCTTCTTCAGGCAGTCATCTTTATGTGTTTCATTAGAACGGCACCAGACAAAAGTTCTAGCATCATCTTTTTGGCACCAGACAAAAGTTCTAGCATCATCTCCAATGCAGATTCATGATTCATCACTGAATATCCATCCATCCATCCATCCATCCTCTACCGCTTACTCCCTTTTCAGGGTCACGGGGAGTCTATCCCAGGAAGCATCAGACGGGGTACACCCTGGCCCGGGTGGACAGGGTGCCAGTCCATCGCAGGGCATAATCACATACACACTCATTCATACACTATGGACACTTTAGATACGCCAATCAGCCTACCATACATGTCTTTGGATTTGGGGGAGGAAACCGGAGTACCCGGAGGAAACCCTCGACGCACAACTCCGCACACACATGGCCCCGGCGTGAGGCGTTAGTGATGTGTTAGTGCTGGTTTTTGTTTGGCTTTTTCATTTATGCTTTGAGTTTTCTATCCTGATGCTTTACTGTCTTCCTATGTCTACATGTATGTTTTCCTTTTATAACCTTCCCATTTTGTTTATACTTGCACCAGATTTTAGGCACAGCTATATTGGAACAACAACATCTTTTGCCACATCCTTTCCATTGTTGCAATTGACAACGCTCTTATTGGGGCCATGGTTCCTTTCAAAAAGTCCATGGCAAAGGTCTGTAAGCACTACATTTTAACTGCAGACTAATCTGTATTTTTCGACTTGTGCTGGTATTTGTTTCAAAAATAAAATTTGCAAGGTAATTCTATCATTTTTTTCTCAACATTGAGTGATTTCAGATTTTTTTTCCTCTACTTGATCTCGAGAAAAAATGTCATCAATTAAACTACATTTATTAATTTAGCAGACGCTTTTATCCAAAGCGAGTTACAAATGAGAGCACACTCACACACCAATGGTAGCAGAGCTGCATGCAAGGTGCTAGCTTGCCATCGGGGGCAATTAGGGTTCAGTGTCTTGCCCAAGGACACTTCGGCATGGGATCACCCGGGCCGGGATTCGAACCGCCAACCCTACGATTAGTGGACAACCCGCTCTACCGACTGAGCCACAGCCGCCCCGTCTAAACTAATTATTTTAATTTGTTTGAGGTAGGTTTCACAAAGCCAGAATGTTCAGCTAATAGACTAAAATTGTTTCGTGTCATATGTGTGCTTTGTTTATTAGTTAGGAAGAAAAAAAAACCCAGGTGAGCATAACATAACACATCAATCTTTTAGATAGTATTGCAATGACATTTTGTGCAGATTTGTCTGTACACAGACACTTTGAAGGGCAGGTTTTTTAAAAAAAATAAAAAAAATAAAATTGAGTGATAAATTTTTTTTTACTAATTTTACCCAAATATTTTATGCTGCTGGTTTCGAGTGTGCGCACAAAGAGAAATTATACACTTCACTGATTTGCTGGATTTTATTCAGAACGTGTTTATTGACACTTTAGCTCAGTTATACCAGGAGTCCATGATGCGCCTCATGCTCATGAACCTCATGCCACCGTAGTCTCTGAAGTTCCTGTACTCTCCAGGCCTGAAGTACCACATCCTGCCTCTGTAGTGGGGTTGCTCATACATGAGCCAGTGGCCGTCCATCACATGGCAGGACATGCAGCCGTTGGACCAGTGGTAACGATCCATGAAGGAATCGCAGTCGTCCATCATCTCATTCATCTGACCCATGAAGTTCTCCCTCTCGTAGATCCTCATTCTGTAGGATCCTCTGTGCTGTTTGGAAGAGGACAAACACTGTCATTTTAGGGCAAAAACACTTCCTCGGATATAGCTATACTAAAATTTATTTTACATGTAATAGCGTACCATAGGGATCATGCGGCAGGACCTGATGCAGTTGTTGCCCCAGCCCCACATGTTCATGTAGTCAGCGTACTCGCCCCTCCTCATGAAATACTGGTTTCCCATGAAGTTGGTGTGGTCGTAGACCATCCAGCAGCCGCTCTCCACCCTGCAGGAGTGGCAGCGGCTCATGTAAGAGTGCATATCGGAACAATCACCGGTGCACTCATAGGAGCGCCCCATGAAGTTCCTGTCCTCATAGAAGATAACCTGTTTGGAACATGAGGATCACAGTGAGTCAAGCAATTTTGTCCAAGCAAACACAGTAGCATTGTATGTGTACTAAAACACTGTTACCTTGCCCATAGTCATGATGACTGGTTTGGTTTGTTCAAGCTGTTTCTGACTGGTGAACTGACATCCTCTCTGCTTTAACCCTTGTATTTATACCTGACCAGGACTAAAAAAAAACCTGACACTCATGTTGTGAAAACTCATGAATAAGCAAACGAGCACAGAGAGCTGAAGGGCTTTTGCTATTCCATGTCTTTGGTATTAATGTCTCCAGAAGACTTTAGAACAGTTCCTATTATTAATATAACACATCAATACTTGTCAGTCTTTTGGTCTTACAGATGTACTATTTCTATTTTTATTGCTTTGTTAAATGAGAATAAGCTCTTTTTTATTTTTTATTTGTATGAAGTCTAGTAATGCTGCACTCTTTTCTCAAAACATGACCTATATACTGTACAAAGTATGGGGTTATGCGTGCTTCATAATGTTAATGCATGTTATGGATATATTATTTGTTCTTGTATTAAGTTCTTTGGGTAAACTAGCATTTGTATGTCAAATTGAGGGTTAAAATGATACAGGACCTTTAAGCTGTTGCTTAAAGTTAAAAGAAAGCACCGTTTTTAGCATTGTGCCTGTAATAATAGTAAATCTTAGTAACCCAAACAAAATGTAGGGACAGTGTACACTTGAACATGCCACTGGACTGATTGGTTTCAAATCTCACACATCAATATTGTACATTTATTTCTGTGAATGAAGTGTGCAAGCAGGTAACATGATTCATGCAGAACCAAATCAGCAGAGTCCCGGTGTTAAACAAAAAATGACACTTGATTCTGTGTGACAAAACATTTTAATGGAAAAATAGCTTCCGTTCAGTTGGCTACTGACTTGCTGACATTTTTCCAGCATAAAAACTCCTCTGTGGTGCGACTTTTATTTTTATCCATATATATATATAATATGTGTG
>JAFFST010055377.1:47522-68756 GCA_022414735.1 Noturus placidus
TATATATATATATATATATATATATATATATATATATATATATATATATATATAATATTATGGACCATTATAGACAATAATTATAATAGAACAACAGAAACAATTCCAATAATAGAGTATATTTATATGCTAACATATGTTCCGTGATCAGATTATATGTGTGTGTAGTTTTTCATGTTTATGTTTATGCTGTGTACCACACAATTTAGTCCACTAAGTGCCTTAACACACTCTTTTTAACAGTATAGCTTATATTCATGAGCTCACTCAGTTGTGAAGGAGCATGGAAATGTAAAAAAATGTGCAGAAAAGTGTGACAGTGGAGACTGAGAGAGAAAAAGAGACTCTCTAACATTATGCAAACTAACCTCCAAGTTATAAATGTTCAAGAATTTCAATCCACTTACCTTGAATGTGTGTGTGTTTGGGGGGGGGGGGGAGTTTACACGAACTGTAAGTATACAAAAAAACAATCTAATTATCAATAAATGTTAAAAAAAAATATGATTAGAAAATATGCGGCGGCAGTGAATTTAAATATTTAAACTCTTTGCCCTACGATGTGGACTCTTCATGTGTGCTTGCTTTTATTTATTAGTCACATGACAGGACAGTTCATGTCTGACTTCAGGGCCATTTCATGTACGTCTCACATATTAGTCACGTGAAAAACAAACGATCACGTGTGAAATGTATGTGATTTTTAGATGAGGATACGATCTCTGAGTGTTATCAGGGCGCGTCAAATGTCATCCGATTACAAATTCATCCAAATTATGAGTGTTCTTCCGCTTTGACAAAAGGTAGTGCTGACTCTGAACGTAAGAGTGGTACAGATTTGCAGCTTAATTTACAACACTTTCAACACTGTATGTCCTACATACACGTTTATGGACATTTTTTTATTATTATTATGAAGTTACTTGAGTAACATGCTCCATTTGTGTAGTTGTAGTAATCACACATACACTACAGATTCATTCCCATCCAGATGATTGATTTAGCTCAAGTGTGCTTGTGTGTTCATGTGGAGCACCAGGGTTTGAATTCAGTGTCTGCTTTTGAGAAGTGCACCACTATGTGACTGTGTGCGCCTCTCATTCCGTGTCCTTCTGTGTGTCAAGCCTGCCTTAAATCCTCAAATTTAAACAGCAACTGCTGTATATCACAAAAAACATGACACCTTTTTCCACCGGTATATTTCCACTGATCCACTTTCTTTCTCATACGTTCATTTGGTCCTCACTCTCTGAGAGGCGTCAGTGCAGTCACCTCGATCTGCTCAAAACCCATTAGGGATGACCGGGTTTTAAAGGCAGGGACACAGAGACAAAGAAGCGGAGGGAAACGCAGGAAGTTGCAGGGTTCCTGATCAATTAATGAAAGCGAAGGGGCATAAAAACCGTGGCAGCTGCGATGTCCCGAGCAAGCACGGCTGTTTCCTTTAACTGTTCTCCTGCATTTGCTCTTGCTGTTGATCTGTATAGATACGGCATATGTTTTTATATTCACCATGATATTAAAACCACTGACAGGTGAAGTGAACAACATTGATTATCTCATTACAGTGGCACCTGTTAAGGGGTGGGATTTATTAGGCAGCAAGTGATGTGAAGTTGACGTGTTGGAAGCAGGAAAAAATGAGCAAGTGTAAAGATCTGAGCGACTTTGACAAGGTCCAAATTGTGATGGCTAGGCGACTGGGTCAGAGCATCTCCAAAACAGCAGGTCTTATGAGGTGTTCCTAGTTTGCAGTGGTTAGTACCTACCAAAAGTGGTCCAAGGAAGGATAACCGGTGAACCAGTGACAAGGTTATAGGCTCCCAAGGCTTGTTGGGAGTAAAGGGTAGCTCGTTTTTGGTTAATCATGTCGCTAAGTGACGTCAAGTGGTGACTTATAATTATAACTAATGTGTCAGAATCTACAGTCAAAAAATTTACTCAAGTGAAAGTCAAAAACGTT
Organism: Noturus placidus; assembly: GCA_022414735.1. Taxonomy (NCBI): domain Eukaryota; kingdom Metazoa; phylum Chordata; class Actinopteri; order Siluriformes; family Ictaluridae; genus Noturus; species Noturus placidus. The sequence goes on from JAFFST010055377.1 coordinate 49,486, forward strand.
GCTACTTTTAAGTTGTACTTAAGTATTAAAAAGTAAAAAACATAAATGTTTTTAACTGAGGAAACTAAGACAAGTTTTCATGTCAAATATCATAGAAATAAGCAATATTTACCATCAGATCAAATTTCACTTGCTGATGGAGCGAGAGATAGAGAGAGCGAGAGAGAGAGAGAAAGAGACAGAGAGAGAGAGAGAGACAGAGAGAGAGACAGAGAGAGAGAGAGACAGAGAGAGAGAGAGAGAGAGAGAGAGAGATATGTGTGAGAGAGAGAAAGGTGAGAGAAGAGGCAAGAGATAGAGAGAGTGAGAGAGACAGAGAGAGAGAGAGAGATGTGTGTGAGAGAGAGAAAGGTGAGAGAAGAGGCAAGAGATAGAGAGAGAGAGAGAAAGAGAGAGAGAGAGAGAGAGAGAGAGAGAGTTTGTGATCAAGATGATGAGACAGGAGCTGCAGAGGATTGTAAAATGTTACGAGTCACACTCTGACACTCGAACATATATACGGTCCATAAAAGTGCTTAAGCATGCACATTAATAGATTTGTACAAACTGCTTTTAAGGGTCCATAAATTAGATTCTGCTCCTGGAAATGTATTACAGGACATATAAAGTAGGGAAATGGCCTTCTGATCTCACTTACCTACGGCTACAGACATGAAAAATAATAGTTATGAGATAATCCTTTGGAAATTTCTATTACACTTCTGTCCTGAAGCTGGGAACCTCATTTTGCCTGACCAGCAGGACGTATAAAGTGATCCACGTGTCGTAAAACTTGATACTGATCTTCTAAAAAAATGTTCTTAAAAGGCAAGAGAGACATTTTTGATGCTTCACGTCAACATGTTCGGTGCTCAGAAAGAGAACCAAGCAACAAAACAGCAAACTGCGCTAAAGCTAATCAGGTATTCGTTCTGGAATTAGCTTATGAACAGCAACATCAACATCAACCAGACGTTTCCTGTATACACATTCGCTCATCAAGTTACGTGGGACTAATACGTCTCTTTTTTTCTTTAACCTGTCACCATGATTATCTTCATTATAGCTGATCACTGCTATCTGCATTGCCGTATCCTACATGCTAATTCGGCTTTGATTAACATTATCGATGCTAAATTAATTGCACGTCACTTCTTCATCTGCTCAAGGAGATGTCTTACATAGTCATTATCAACTACAAAACACACTCACAAACACACACACATGCAGTCCTGGATATTGATAAATATAAATATTTGCATGTTAATGGTGTGTTTTCATGCAGAGGACTAATTAGCGGTAGCGCAGTGTTATTATGCGGTGGGTAATAGCCCATGTCGAGAGCTCGGCTGGAATCCGAGATGAGAAAGAGAACGCTATTCAGTGTCACACAGTGTGAAATTGCTTTAACCTTTCAGCATAAGGTCTTTTTTTATATATATAACCCACAAACCCTGTTAGCGATGTCTGGGCAAAGGTTTTCACTTGCTAGCTGTTTGTTAGAGCAGTCAAATGGACTCTTGACCTGGGTGGCTTTACCCTGATGGGAAAAAAATATAAAAAATGAAATAAAACTCACAATCAGTGGGATCTTTTGTAACTGACGTAATCGTGACTAAGAGTTGATTTTAGTCAATTTCTGCTTTTCCTGCCCCAGCTTGGTCCTTTCATTTCTGTCCCATAACAAATGCATAATATGTGCTCCGTGTGAGCCCCTGCTGCCTTTATTTATTTCTTCAGCAGTGATAAAATATCCATGGTGTTCACCAAACACCTCGTGGCCTCAGGTTGAGCTGAAATTAGATATCTATAATTCAGTTCACACTTCAGTTGACAGCAACAGGCGCAGTCAGTGTTCAGCGGTAATAAGTTAGGGGAAAGGAGATGTCTGAGAGAGCAAATGAACATTACAGGACATTATTATTTCTGTGAATTTTAGAAATAAAAAAAGGACGCTGAGACTACATTTCATGTAATGGACGGTATTGACGTAACAATATGTACGTACACACACACACAATATTTACCTTTAAAATGGACAATAATTCTCTGCGGAATAAACTCTCAGCAATTGACATTGTAGATTATTTGGAAGTTGTTTTGGTTTGGTAAACATGCGTACAAGCTTGGAGAGCAGTACACAAGCAGAGGAAGCAACCAGTTTGGAAGATTGTCTGTTAGACTTGTCTCTATGAGTGCAGCTCTTTCAAGTTATTACATTTTGGCCTCCAATATAGCTGGGAGAACTCTTGACACATTCTCAGGCCAATATTGTCAGTTATTGCACAAGGGAATGAGTGTCTACTCCATGGATGTCTGATAGAAAAGGGCAAAAAAGAGAGAGAAATAAACTGTAAAACGATTACTGAGGATGTTAAGACACAGACGAGTACAAAGGAAAAAAAAAATGATTGAGGAGACGTTTAGTCTCAATGGAGATGTTGGTTGTAGTTTATGTACGTCACACCAGGGAGAGGTGACAGTGTTAAGATAATGATGTGTGGTTAATAAGTTAGATTAGGCATGGGCAATTACTGATCGTTTACTGTGCACACCTCTCAAACTCTGAAATCACATGCTGTCCTGTAGGTTACATGGGATCATTGTAGGCTTTTCAAGTGTGATTATGTGAACGTATGAGTGGCAACATGAACACGGTCCAGTTCAATGTGAAATTGCACACGTGAACTCATGTAAATACAGGACATCACGTGAACGATGGGTAATCACGTGCTATCACATAAATAATACATGAATCGTGAAAAATTTGTGAATAAATTCTGTGGACATCAATGAGTGAATATAAATTAAAAATAAATTAAATGTGGGGGGAAAAAATGTGAAAATGAATTCATTGTGAAAAATACGTGAGAATATATTAAATGTGTGGGAAAATTAATTTGGGGGAGATGTGAAAAGTAAAGTGCGGAAAAATATTAAAATGAATGAATTGTGAGGAAAAATATTAAAATGAATGAATTGTGAGGAAAAACCGTGAAAATAAATTAAATGTGGGGGGAAATGTGGAAATAAATAAATTGTGGAGAAAATCTAAAAATAAATGAATTGTGTGGAAAACATTAAAATAAATAAATCGTGAGGAAAAAATGTGAAAATAAATTAAATGTGGGGGGAAATGTGGAAATAAATAAATTGTGGAGAAATGTGAAACTATGTGTGAGAAAATCAAACACATTTAAATGAATTGTGTGAAAAAAATCAAATGGATTAAAAAAATCACGTGAAAATATATGAATTGTGGAATTGTGACAACAAATGCCATTATATTAATAACACATGAACATAGGAGGCCATGTGTTATGTTTTTTTTTTTTTCTTCCTTGTTTTCTTGTGATCTCAAATGAATTTTTTCATGATCTTGACATAACAAAAAGAAGAAAATCCCGCGCCTTGTGAATGGCCTGGTGTCGCATGCACGTTGGAGTCTTCTCCATCGCCATCATAAATGTAATTATTGACCGCTGTAGAGATGGACTTTATCGCCGCATTAAGAGAGATAGGTGTCCCCTTCTCGAGTGTCCGACACTAATGTGGAAGCTGTCAATCACTGACAGACACAGAGCTATTTCAGCTTGAGTGAGTCCTTCATCATAGTACAAGCAAATTTGTTCATCCATGATGCTGTGGGATTAAGTTAAGATTTTTCTTCCTCCAGAACAATAAAAACAACGTGTTGTTATATCAAGTACACTGTTGTGATCAACTTTCATGTCGATATCACCAGAAAATTAAGTCGAGATCACAAAGAAACAAAAAACAAATAATGATGCGTGGCCTCTTAGGGCTTCGGTGAAAGTGAATGACTCGTATAAAAAAAAGATTCATGTGAAAACATGATTCATGAATCAAGTGGGGGGGGGAATCACATCTGGAAGTAAATGAATCATGTCTATGTTTATAATCACATAAAGCAAGAAGTGAGGTTCACTATAAATATACTTACATCTTAAATAAGGCCTATCACTACTATTTAACAAAATACTTTATTTAAAACAATGTTTGATGATTTACGAACGATAACGAGTCAGAATGAATATGAATCATATACTAAGCATAAATACAGAAACTGTAGTCCTATTTAATATCATCTAATGGCCATGTAATCTCCCAATAATCCATCATAACAGAAGTGACAAAGGTCACTAGAAAAGATCAGGGATGACGCCGTACCCGAAGCAGACGTGTGTGAGGGAAGGAGAGAAAATGGAGTAGGGTAGGGCTTGCTGAATGATCAATAGTGAGGCAATCATGGACGTTTTTTTTTTTTTTTTTTTTTTGAGGTGTAGCATTTTCGACCTTCAGAGGATAGATGCACGCTTAGGGCCTGAGAGCGAAAAACTAGCAGTGATTTATTTTATCTTCATGATGGTTGAAGTGGTCAGACAGATTGAAGCTTTAAACACCAAGTGAGGATACATATGGATCACTTCGTAATCATTGAAATCCTGTCTTGCTCCTCTTGACCTTTTAAACTCGGTGTTAAATACGGGCTCACGTGTCAAGTGCACGTGAGATTTCCTGTCATTTCGTACAATACGTTAAATGCGTTTTACATACAGTTTGATATGATCATCTGCATGACAAGGGCGTAACCATGTTATGGACATTGGGGGGGTCCAAGCGTTTGGACATTGGGGGGGTCCAAGCGCTAACCCCCCCCCTTGCGTGCAGCCAAACTTACAAAATTTGATACTGAAATTTTGTATATTTAGAAGATAGTTTTAGGATTATAGTTACTGTTTGAATTCACGTGGTTTCTGAGTGATAGAAGTTGCCACAGCGTGAGGAAACTGCTAAAATACATCACCGAACTTGCGTTGAGTCTGGGCCAAACCAAGTGTACAATTGGAGGTGGGGGGAGGGGCAGATTTTCCATAACAATATAAATAAATAGATAAATAAAATAAATAGAATACATGAAGAAAGACAGATCCGTTGGCAGGGAGAATTAAAGTGGAACATATAGAAAATATTTTCTCCTGTATATTGGGGGGGGGCAGATTGGTATTTCCTCAACAAAGAGTGCGTGGTTACGCCCATGCTGCATGATATTCTGGGGAAATATTCTGGGTTATTTTCATGCCGATGAATAGAATAAATACGTGCATTTCACCGTAAACGTTGCCGGCTAGTTACTTTACAGCTTGCTGGTTTAACTAGATAATCCATATAACTTGTTGGAGCTGTTCAAGTATAAATGAACAAACTTTCCAATTTGATAATGGATGTTAGGACTGATAATGAGATATATTATTGTTACATACTGCACCTAGACTGTAATCGAGTACAACGGCTAACAGGAAACATAGCTAGCTAATAGCTAACTCTCGCTGACACGAAACATTCGAATACCTAGCTAGTTATTTGGAAAAGCTACTGAAATGAAATTTAAAAAAGTGGATTCGTCTGACCCGACATTTTATTCTTTCAAAATGCTCATGGTAGCGGAAAGACTTTATCTTTCTTCCTCTTAAGTCAATCAATGCTATCTGTCTTTGTCCTCTCTCATGTAATCAGTGCATATGAAAGCTTCATGTACGTCAGAGTAGTCTAACCTATCAATATCTCTTTCTTCCAGCGTTCCACATTTCCAGCATCATTGCAGTGTTACCGCTATTATTCTGTTCCATTGCTTCATCACGAGCAATTAAACCTTAATCACATGCTGACGCGCGTAAATATCTCTCTGATCTGCTGCCATTAGTTGTAATCCTATAGCGCGAAACAGCCCTCAGTCATTGTGCCGTTCCCAAATGACAGATCCTGAGTCACAACAGCGACCTTAATCCTTGCTTTATCAGTCACGGATAATTTGAGAAGCCTTCCATAATTCCACCAAAGAACCTGACAGCATGAAAGAATTTTCTTTGTTTTTGGAGAGGGGTTTTTTTTTTTTTGGGTCTTTTTGTTTCATCCTCTATGTCTTCCCATGTCATGCTTTTGATTCCAGTCAAAGCAGAGAATGGAGGAGGATTGCGAGAGAGAAAAAAAAAAGTGAGTCTGAAATCTAAGCCATGGCGTAATGATTTTTTAACAAGAATGTTCTAAAAATACCAACAAGAAAAGGAGACAAAAGCACAAAAACCCCAGTGCACAGAAACCACAAAACATCTCACAGACAAAGCAAAGAGTTGTTCCTCATTATATCAGTGAACATTGCCATCCACAGTGTTAGATAACACACATTAATACAGCTTTTTTACTTGATAGTTTACTTCCCAGAAATGAGTGTTGAATAAGGCATTACTGTATCCCAAAGGAAATTCCGGAAACAAAAACACAGCTCTTGATGATGTTTATACCTTCTTCTGGAGACCAGATAGAGAAGGAATAAGGAGTGAAGTCTCTTTCCTGTCAGGAGAGAAAACACTTAAAATCTTCACTCACACACTGCGCACAGATTTTTCCAAGACACTGATTTTAAAAAGAACAGGCTTTCTCAGTTTTGAGCCAGCGAATTACTTTTATTATTAATATTCAGGATACGTTACATAGTGCATTATTGTATAGCGATATACTTGTTCTCATTTATATTACTTATGGGATATTTCATGTGTTCTTATGACATTTGAGGGGGATATGCTATGGCAAAGCGGTAATAATGAGAGAGAGAGAGAGAGTGAGAGAGAGAGAGAGAGAGAGAGAGAGAGAGAGATTTTACTCATTTGTGTAGTAAAATGTTTTGTAATTCAGACTGGATGTTCAACAGTCCATGGTTTAAAGTGTAACAACAATTTTATCATTTCGAAAACCCCTGCACTGAAACCCCGTTGTACCTTGCTTTATTTCAGGGCCAGAAAGCCATTAAGGTTAAGCATCAGTTCACCAGCTCCAACCTCTTTGTGTGTTTAAGAGAAAGAAAAAAAGAGAGAAAGAAACAAGGTATTTCAGGGAGACAAAGTCAATTTCAGCTACGCCTTTTACCCAAGCTCTGCCACCCCTGAGGAGAGATATTGGTTATTGAGCTCAATGCTAGGAGAGTAATCATGACTCTCTTTAGAAAAGATTTAGCAGAAAATCTACTGGATTTTTTCATTACCACACCGTAATGCCGATGAATAGAATAAAGAACGGCATATCAGAACGTCTCAGCGGTGGTCGGTAAGTGGTTGAAATCCCACTTTTCAACATAGCAGTCCAATATGGTGTAGCAAGCTTTTGACTTAAGGATTAAATAGAAGGTTTGTTCTGGCATTGTATATGTAATCAAAGTTTTTCTCAGCTTTTTCTCAACAGAAAAAGTAAAAGTTTTTCTCAACAGTAATGCAGATTTTAATATCATGCCAATGTAATGTCTACACCCGAACTTTAAACTTCATATCCCAAGATGCATCACAAGCAAGAAACATGGACTCTTTGTCATGACCTCTGACATCCTGCTTGCTCATCTCTTGACCTTGAGCACATCTACTGTTTTAGACTTTGTGTGTGTGTGTGTGTGTGTGTGTGTGTGTGTGTGTTTGCCAGTCATTTAAAAGGAAAGCATTTGCCCCAAATGACACTTGAAGTACAAAACCTAATAACAGAGTAGGAGGACTACGTAAATGAGGTAGTACCTTTGTTTCACCCAAAAAATGTTTTGCAGAAAGAAACTGAAGGTGCTTATGGATGTAATGTACTTGGAATTGAATTGAATGACATGAGGTTCATGTCATTTAAAAACATAATTCTAACTGTTGATATGTTGATATGGTTATTAAGGGTGGCTGTGGCTCAGTCGGTAGAGCGGGTTGTCCACTAATCCGCTAATCGTGGTGTTGGTGGTTCGAATCCCGGCCCGGGTGATCCCATGCTGAAGTGTCCTTGGGCAAGACACTGAACCCTAAGTTGCCCCCGATGGCAAGCTAGCACCTTGCATGGAAGCTCTGCTACCATTGGTGTGTGAGTGTGTCTCATTTGTAAGTCGCTTTGGATGAAAGCGTCTGCTAAACGAATAAATGTAAGTTTTCAGGTATCAGACTGCTGTTCTCTGAAATCGGTTGGAAATGTGTTGATTTATTCATTAAATCTATTGCAAATTTATTTTGTTCTTGGAAACAATAACCGGTGGGAAACTCCAGCTTCATATCAGTTGATTAATCCAATCTAATCATGTTCGTTTGATCTGATTATGAATAAACATGCAAAAAGTAAGGAAGACATGACTCATTCTAATGAGACATCATTTTAATGAGACATCTACAAAAGTACTTCTATTATTATTATTATTATTATTATTATTATTATTATTATTTAATTAATTAATTTTGTACTACTTTTTAGACAAAATCCGATAAAGGCCATTAAAGACAGGGGTGTCCAATCTTATCTGGAAAGAGCCGATGCGGTCCAGGTTTTCAATCAAACCAAGCAGAAGCCTCACCTGAGTTTATTGAAAGTCAAGATCAACGGATTAAACAGGTAGAGCCAAGTATATTTGGCTTAAAGAAATTGATTAATCAGCTTAAAAATGTTGACTTAATTAGTTTCCTCAATTTTTTTTGAGTGAAATGTTTTTATCCGCTTTTACAGTGTAGTACATTTAACTTGATATATAATAGTTACTCTACATTGTAAAGTCATGATCAAGTCGATGCTGCTGCGAATCACGAGACTGAATGTTAGCCTTTCACAAGCTGAGTATACACTTCTTGGAATTCTTTCTCAGATTATACTTACCTAGGCTTATTGAATAATTTAGCCTTAAACAGTCTGCTTTTCAATTGACGTGTGCATGTATCATATTTCAACGTCTCTCCTTTGAATTGATTTGTCTACACCAAAACCCTCTTCAATACTGGAATTGAAAGTTATAATACACCCGCTGCTATTTTCACCACCTGGAGATGGGGAAATGGTAGTTACATCGGAGTAAACTGCCAGGAAGGAGGTATGTTATTGTAAAAAGATAGAAATGTATTGTATTGTTGTAGTATTGTATTTGGAATTTCCTGGGATTCTTAGTCTTGTTTTCTCACAACTTGTAAAAAAAAAAAAAAAATCCAACCAAACAAAAAAGCTGATGGATTGAATCAAGCATGTTAGAGGAGGCTAAATAGCACGGGAAAATATATGCAATTGAGAACCTCAAATCTGATGGAGGATTTTAAATTCCACCCAGTGTGAGTATATCGCTTCGTGCTCAATGTAGTCTCTTAAATTGACACATCTGATGGAATGGTTCCATTTGAAAGAAGCACTATATACCACATGGAAAAATTCATCAGCACAGCAATGAAGTGAACACAGTGTGAGGTGATTTAAACACTCACTGGACTGTGCATTCTAACAGTGTGACGTGTAATAGACACCCAACATGAAAACGTGAGTAATAGACTCTATTAGCGTCAGTGATTGCGAGTGCCAGTGGTTGAAAATGCGACTGCTCCCTCATTAGGAGAATGCAAGCTGAAATCAGACTACCAGCTGCTTGAACACAGTTAGAACTTGGATCATTTCTAAAGCTCTCTTTAGCAGAACTGTCAAAAAAAATAAATATCCTCATGCTATTTCAGCTATTTAGAGTCTCTTCCAATGAGAATTGTTTAAGGATAGTGGTCTGCCTGCAAAACGCCTTTATAACATCAGAGCTCGAACCCATCCATTTTTCAAGTGATCAAAAATATTGGAACACATTTGAGCTTGGTTTCACCTGTGAAATCTGCATTTGTTTTTTGTTTTCTTTTTTAAAAAAGATAGACCAACATGAAGAATAGAGATCTGTTTATGTGGAGAAAAGCAAACCATTTTGAAGCTGAGAACGGAGGGAAAATTTATCAGAGATACTGTAGAAACATTCGGCATAGCCAATACAACAGTTAGAATTGTCCTGAAAAAGGAAGAAAGCACTGGTGTACTAACAACCAGACATAGAACAGGTCTTAGAGGCCATAACACAAGATGCAATCCACTCATCGTCCATAAGAATGAGAAGGCCAGATTGGAAATCAAAAAGAAATACAGAGATGCGCCCGGAAATGCATCTCATTATTTATTTTAAAACTCTGTTCCAATAATTTTGCTCACCCAAAAAATGGGTGGTCTGCAACAAAACGTGGCATATCAGGAAGTGAATACTTAAATTCTGATCTATCATCTCATATTCATATTTTGATCTCAAACCCAAATGACTTAAGTGTGTAGCAAAAAGAATATAATCTCCCTTGCCGTTCCAATACTTTAAAAGAGGATTTTATAACGCTTAAGGAAGCTGAGAAGATTAATTTTAATGACTTAATGCTACATTGGTGTTTCTGTATAGGTAAAGTCTGATAACATTTGTACCTTATTTTTAAATAATTCATTCATTCATCTTCAGGGTTGTGGCTGATCCGGAGCTTATCCTGGGAACACTGGGCATGAGGCAAGGATATATAATAGTAAAGGAGTACATACTCAACACAGCTAACACAGCTAACTCAACACAGATAATAACCAGAGCTCAGGACTGAACTTAGGACCCTGGAGCTGGGAATCAGATATTTTAATTGGTGTGTATTATAATTTTACAACAGGACAGATACACTCCATTAAATAAAGAGACTGTTAGGCAAATTCATGAATGCACCATAAAAGTTTACCATTTATTACAATTGTAAAAGACTGCTATTTGATGTAATAAAGCTAGAGTGTCTGGAAACCACTCTTGAAAACTCTCTGGGTGTTTATGAAGAGGATCTGGAAAATGCAATGTACCTTGGAATATTTCGAGCACTCTCGAAAATGCCGTGGTATCTTGTGTATGCATGTGTGTATCTCCTCCCTCTCGGTTCACTGAGCACTACCTGCTCCATCTGCTCCTCACACCTGAGGCCGTCTACCTGACAGATAATTAATAAGCTGGTTACAAGCAGAGGGGGCAGACATATGCCATTCTAATGGTTCCCCCCTCCTCTGTTCATCTTGACCAACCAAACACCCTCACACATGGTGCCATCAATGCTACACACCATGCACTACACAGTTACACTGAGACAAGAGCCCACACTCTACCAGTCAAGGGGGAAGCGCGTGATGGATTGGCTCTATTAAGAACATATGGCTTTTTAGACGACAGAGAGAGGCCTCAACCGTACAAAAGGGACTAATTACAATATCATCGCTGTCATTCTGGCAGCTTTATAAGTCTTTTTTAGGGCTCAGTTGCTTAATGTGAAGAATAAAGCTGCATTAGAGAAAGTTAATAGAATTGTATTTATGCTCTTTGATCTGTGTTCTGACTTCGAAACAAGATTTTTAATTGATTTCAACAGCTGTGGATCGAAAACAGATAGATAGATAGATAGATAGATAGATAGATAGATAGATAGATAGATAGATAGATAGATAGATAGATAGATAGAGTAGTGGTGTGAGGTCGCTTAAGCAGCAATTTGACTCTTCATTCTGACGAGCTGTGGTTCAGCTTGGAACTTGGAGCTTGGAACTCCCTGCTGGAGTAGCCCGAAGTCTATGGCAGGGGAAATTATGCTGCACTGCATTAGTCACAGTCAACTGAAACTTCTTAAAGGAAAGAATCAGCTAAAAAGCTTAAAACACTGCCTGGACATCATAGTCACCAAACCAATTAGTGTCACTCCTCCAATATACACTTAAATATGGAGTGCTGGTGTACATACATTCACTGTTTCTACAATTTTTGACTCAAGATAATAGGTTTAAGTTTATATGAGGTATAAAATGTTTTATGATTTACACTATATTCCACAGATATTACTAGAACGTCTCTCTATACACCTGACGGTCACGCCCATATGTGGTCAAAGAGTGTCTTTGTATGCTGTAACATTAAGATTTCCCTTCATTGGAACTAAGAAACACAAACCTGTTCCAACATGACAATGCCCCTGTGCCAAGGGCGTAACTAAAACCTGTCCAAAACCGGAACTGACGTTAGCCTAGCCTATTTCGTGAGCGTGCAAATATCAACAGTTCATTGATGTTCTTAAGAACAAACCAAGACATGGTATGATGCCTTCTATACTAAGATAAGGTTACCTACTATTTAGGTATCTAGTTACTTACTGTCTGAAATAAAATGGCGCACTTATATAGCGCTTTTATCCAAAGCACTTTACACTGTGCCTCATTCACACACACACTCACACACCAATGGTAGCAGAGCTGCCATGCAAGGCGCTAACTTACCATTGGGAGTAACTTGGGGTTCAGTGTCTTGTCCAAGAACACTTCGGCATGTGGAGTCAAGTGGGCCGGGAATCAAACCGCCAACCCTATGATTCGTGGACAACCCGCTCTACCACCTGAGCCACAGCCAGAACATAAGCTCGTATGTTCTGCTGCACTTTTCTACTCTTGTCTGCTGTCTCCATTTCTTACAGACTGAGCTGCTAAAATATATCAATGAACTTGTGTTGAGTCTGGGCGCAACCAAGTGTAAAATTTGTACACACCTATTTTCCTTTACAAACGAAAATATATTAAAAAGGAATAGACATAAATAAATAGAATGGATGAAGAAAAGACAGACCCGTTGGCAGGGTTCATTAAATGGGGACATATAGAAACTATTTTGTACTGTATATTGGGGGGACAGATTGGTATTTCCTCAACATTGGGTGGGATACGACCAAAAGAATGCGTGGTTACGCCCATGCCCTGTGCACAAAGCGAGCTCGATTAAGACATGGTTTGAGAAGGTTGGAATGGAAGAACTCAGATGGCCTGCACAGAGACATTTTTGGGATGAACTGGAACACTGACTGCACCCCAGACCTCCTCATCAAACATCAGTGCCTGATCTCACTAATGCTCTTGTGGCTGAATGAACACAAATCCCCATAGCCACGTCACAAAATCTAGTGGAAAGCCTTCCCAGAAGAGTGGATGTTATTATAAGAGCAAAGGAGGAATAAATCTGGAATGGGATGTTCAATATGGGTGTCCAAAAAAATCTTGAATATAGTCAAAACTTACCAGAATGAATCAAAGGTATGATTATTAAACCTATCATTTTCTTTCTAGAAAGCAACAACATTATTTGCCATAGAATAAGAACATGTAAAGCTTGAAATGTGTAATACAGGCTGAATAAACTTATATTTGATTCTTAATGATCTCATACTAGGAAATATGTACTAAGATACATTTGCACATGTATAGGATAGTTTCACTTGCTAAGATAGGATCATTTTTTGCAGAAAACTATCGGTTGTAGGTCGAATGTGATTTATTTATTTATTTTATTTTTCATTTTGTACACCTACGTCTTAACTTTTGAAGTCGAAGTCTGAAAACTGTTGAAAATATTCACTCAGCATAATCGGCTGCACTAAAATCTGGTGTAAGCTATTTGGAAACACATTTTTTCACACTGAGGCTGAATGATATTTTAAACGCATTCAATTCATCCACTTAGCTGAACGTTACTCTTTGAAAAAAACACTGGTTGTAATCTTTGCTAAGTGATATGTAAACTAAAAATGCCTGGCACATTTAGTGAGATCTATTCAACAAGTGTTTACAGTGTATACCTTGTTTGTTTTCTCTAAGGACTACTTCTTGTGTTCCTTTGCAAGGTTTACTATAGAAAATTATTATCCTCAATGATTATCCTCAACTCTGTGGAGTGAAATCACTCGGTTCTCATTTGAGTAAACCCAGCTGATCAGTTTCACACCCACACACACACACACACACACACACACACACACATGCACAGCAAGATAAAGCCATAATCTTCAAACGCTACAGATAGCTATTAATGCTACGTCAAATATGTCCGACCTCTCCTGAAGATAGAAGAAACCCCTATCTGTTTAGGTTTGCAGGTGTTCATCAGACATGCTGGAAGTGCACCAATGCTATTTTATTTCATAAACCTCATTTGATTTATACTTTAAAGTGTAACTACCCGCCTTTCGTGTTCTTCTCTGTCTCTTCCTGGATTTACAGGCATCTTCTGGGCTGTCTCACAGAAAGCCTTGAATAACCGAGACCGAACATTTCTACTTAATCTAACATTAATTATTGATGACTGATCGAGACAGGCTTTTAAAACTGCCCCATGGGGGAGGTCTGCCTGCTATTTTGTGGGCTATTTAATGAGCGTCTTGGTCCGGCTAAGGGATATGGCAAAAAAAAAAAAAAAAAAAATGGAATTGCTTGCTAAATTAATTTTGCAAGTTGAAATGTGCACAGGCAGACTACAATAGCTATGTAAATAAGAGAGGATAAACTGGGCATGGCGAGATTCAATACATCAGTGTCCTTGTCACATACCCAAGTACCCACAGCTAGAAAGAGAGAGAGAGAGAGAGAGAGAGAGAGATAGAGAGAGAGAGAATCTGAATATCCATTTTAGATAGTAAGAAAAGACAGAAACGACAATATTTGTGGCATGGTTTTATCATTATGGGTGCCCATGATGTGCACATTATTAGCATGTGAAACTCCCATAATTAAGAGTGTGTGGAATGGTCTGGAATCCTAATTCAGCCCTCACTTTGCAGGTGTTCATTGGGTATTCATGGAATGCACTGAATTACGAGAGAGACAGAGGGAGAGAGATAGAGGGAGAGAGACAGAGGGAGAGAGACAGAGGGAGAGAGACGGGTTTAACTTCTAGCTATTTATGGCCACTCAGAGTATTTACATTAGGAGTAGGAAGATGGATAGATGGATGGATGGATGAATGAAAGGAAATGTCATTCAAGTCATCCCAATTGACAATGTCTTGAACTAAACCTTTCAGTATATGCAGTATATAGTATATTATCTTAAACATCTGGTGATATTTTATTTTCATATTTCAATAATCATGGGATCATGGATTAAAATCCTATTACAGTAATCTATCTTTAAAGTACTACCTGTTTACTTGTACTTTACAGATAGATCTCACATTTCTCATCTTGGGTAAAGTATAGGTAGGTATTTTAGTCATTCAATAAATGTGTCTGTCACTTTCATACTCTACTATCATACTGTATATATTATTATGGGACCTCAGTATTGACAGCCTAGCACAGTATCTGGATGCTCGGCTGAATTAATTGAAGGTTGTTGTCAGAGGCGGCCATCCAGTGGAACTCTAGATTTCACTAATTAGGTTCCCTTCTTTGTTGGGGAGCAGAGTTGATTAGTGAATTCAAGGAGCAGTGAATTATCAGGACTGAAACAAGTACCTGTACAGTCAGTTTCATGAAGGCCAGTAAAATATACACACGCACACACACACACACACACACACACACACACACACACACACACACACACACACACGGTAGCAGAGCTGCTATGCAAGGCACTGAATTGCCATCGGGGGCAAC
Source organism: Noturus placidus (assembly GCA_022414735.1). Classification (NCBI taxonomy): domain Eukaryota; kingdom Metazoa; phylum Chordata; class Actinopteri; order Siluriformes; family Ictaluridae; genus Noturus; species Noturus placidus. The sequence goes on from JAFFST010055377.1 coordinate 64,755, forward strand.
TTAGGGTTCAGTGTCTTGCCCAAGGACACTTCGGCCTGTGGAGTCATGTGGGTTGGGAATCGAGCCACCAACCCAACGATTAGTGGACTAGTGGACAACCCGCTCTACCGACTGAGCCACAGCCGCCCCATGAAGCCACCCCACAAGACCTCTGAAGGTGTGCTGTGGTATCTTGTGGTGTGCTGTGGTGCAAAATACAGTTTTTAAATGAAAATATTTTTTATCAAAGCAAAAAAAGTTATTCAATACCAACTGAGATTGTGTGAAAATGTATTTGCCCCCACAGTTACTAATTCCCCAAATCTATGAAACTGCATTCATAATGGGGTTCAGCTGGACTAGACACAACCAGGCCGGATTACTGCAAACCCTGTTCAATAAAATCAACACTTAAATAGAACTTTTTCAACAGCATGAAGTCGGTTAAAAGATCTGACCCAGTAACACACTATGCTAAAATTGTAATAAATTCCAGAAATGCTGAAGAATAAGATGATTGAAATACATCAGTCTGGGAAGGGTTACAAAGCTATTTCAAATTCTCTGGGACTCCAAATAACCACAGTGAGAGATATTATCTCCAAATGGAAAAACTTGAAAACCTTCCAAAATTCCTCCAAGAGCACAGCAACGACTCATTGAGGAAGTCACAAAAGAGCCAAGGACAACATCAAAGGAACTACAGGCCTCTCTTGCATCAATAAAGGTAACTGTTCATGACTCCACTATCAGAAAGACACTGGGCAAAAATGGCATCCATGGACGAGTGGTGACGTGAAAAGCACTGCTAACACAGAAGAACATTAAGACTCGCCTGAATTTTGCCCAAAACACACCTTGATGATCCTCAAACCTTTTGAGAGAATGTTCTGTGGATTGAGGAGTCAAAAGTTGAACTGTTTCAAAGGCAGGGGTCCTGCTACATCTGGTGTAAACAAAATACAGAATTGTTTGAAGTGGAAGTGTGATGGTGTGGGGAGGCTTTACTGCTTCAGGACCTGGGCTACTTGCAGTAATTGAAGGAAACATGAATTCTGCTCTCTACCAGAAAATCCTAAAGGAGAATATCCGGTCTTCAGTCCGTAAAATGAAACTCAAGCGCTACTGGATTATGTAGCAAAATAACGATACAAAGCACAGGAGTAAATCCTAGTCCTAGAAGTAAGAGAAAGGCTGATCTCCAGTTATCGGAATCGTTTGGTTGCAGTTATTGCCGCTAAAGGTAGTACAACCAGATTTTAACTTTAAGAAAGCAATTAGTTTTTCCAAATTAGTGATAGGTGTTGGATCGCTTTTTTTGCTGAGACAAAAAATTAAATAAAAACTGTATTGTGTGTTTATTCAGGTTGCCTTTGTTTTATGTTGTATTTTGTTTGAAGATCTAAAACGATTTAGTCTGAGATATACACAAAAACAGAAGAAATCAGGATGGGGCAAATACGTTTTTACAGCATTGTACATTATTGGAGCTTTAATAAGAGCAAAGGTCTTGTTTTGTTTTGACTTGAGTACATTTTCCTTAGTTACAGCACAAAATATCACCCCAGCATGTTCTTTATCCCAGAATAATTTCACATGTTCCTCTCTAGTGGTCCTCGGAGTTCTCTCTGCTGTTTCTGTTCTGTTGCTTAAATTGGAAAGCTCTGATATAACCTGTACTCCGTGCCAAAAAGATACTGACCTTGGTGCATCCAAAGGCAAAGACCAGACCATAATTTCCTAAACTCTCTACTCAAGTGTTATCAGAATTCCGTGGGCTTGTACCGACATAGATATTTCTGTACTTTTAAAGGAATAATTTGAAAGTATGTGTTTGTGCTGCTTATCGCTTCTCTAGTGTTTATATGTTTATATGAAAAGGTTATTGTATGTTTTTATTTAGCATTTATGGAAGGAGTCTCCAGTGTCTGAGCTCGGTAACAGTCAGTAAGCTTTCTACCATGGGAGCTTCTCGGCTTGTGAAAGTGGTAATGGGGTGACGGCATATCGTGACATCCCATTGTAGATTATTTTTCTATGCTAGCATGTGCCGTGAGGTTTTATTTCATACACAACGATTAGCGCAGCATATTTGTGTTTGAGAAGCAGTGGATGCTGTTATAAAATTGAGTAGGTTGAATCAGTCTGCCTCAACGTTTTGGCGAGAGATGAATGTGATGATAATGCATTTAGCATTTAACATCTTGAAATGCCATATTCTGAAGCACCAATCGTTTTCAATTAAGATGAAGGTCCGTTCGCTTATAATCTGTGTGTGACGTAATGTGGCAGTTTATTTTTTAGATAATACTCAAGCACATTTTCATATATATTAATAGATTGTTGTATTGAACCATGTGTATTTTGCCAATTTAGGGAAAACCACTCCATGTATTTATCAAATCAAACATGTAATATGGACAAGATGTGCTATTTTACTTATGTAAAAAACACCGTCCTCCATGGACTGTTAGATGGCACTAGGTTGTATTTCTCTGTATAAATATAAGGATGTGTACATGTAAAATTCCCCTAACAATGGGGGAAAAAACACCCATAACAAAGACACACAGTACTTGTAAAGACAGGTAATGGATATAAATCAGAAAAACACAAGCATAGCCATAACAAAAAAGGACAAAGAAGAGCCAAAAGATGTATTCTGGGGACCATCAAGTTTCCAAATCGAATGTTGAAAGAATCGAGCAATCCTTTAAAGTCTCATTGGAACTATACAATTGGGATTTTTGGCTATGCTCGATTTTTCATAAATCCTTGTCAAAATACAGAGAAAATCACAGAGTTCCATACAAAAATGTATGTTCAGGGACAATTGGTCACATATACATTACAGTACAGTGAAATTCTTTGCTTCGAATGCTCCAGCATGCCAGGTAGTTGGGCTCAGAGCCCAGGGTTAGCCATGAAGCAGCACCCTTGGAGCAGTGATGGTTAAGGTCCTTGCTAAAGATCCCAACTGTGGTCGCTTGGCAGTGCCGGGACTTCCAGGAACGCCCGATCTTCCGAACAGTAACTCAGAGCTTTAACAGCCAAGCCACCACTGCCCTGGTTCCCTAGACTGAATTAATTACAGGGAGAAAGGGAGAATATTTTCCTCCACTTATTTATTTATTTTTTTGCAAGGGAAGTTTGTTCTCTCATGCAATTTGTTCTCCCTCTAGAAAATTAAATTTGGAAACCAATTGAAGACCAACCATTCTGACACCTCAGATCAATACAAAACCAATTCAGGTTAGTTTTTTTTTCCACACTCCTTGCTTCATATTTTGTCACCAGCTGGGAATATATCTGTGCACATCCTTAAACGACATTGCACGGTAACAACGTAGTGTTTCTGCTAACCGTTTCCATGCACGAATAAAGTGTATATACTCTATTGTATATTCCACAGAATAATGAGAAGAAAACATTCTGTACTGGTGACCTTTGTCAAATTTGAGCTGTACAAGCAAATGTGGATTTACTTTATATTTGTGGTACCTATCTGACAAAGATAAGCAGAAAAACAAAAACAAGCTTATGGAAATGTTTAGCTTTAAAGTGTACTATGGTATAACTGTACTGAATATTTCCCCCCCCATTATCTCTATTATCCAGTTTTCCATCTGGGTAAGCAGTGGCTTTGTGGATGCGTCTGCCTCTTTCTGTTCACTTTGAGGAAAGGAGGAAAGACAGAGGAGATACTTGCTCATACATAGTGCAACACTGGAATGTACTGGTGGGGCAACCAGGTTCAAGGGATGTTTGTTAAGTTAGGGTAAATAAGTCATCTGGTGAAAACACCGCTTGAGTATTTACTTCTACAGTTGACACAATGGATCCAAAAATGCTCCATTTTTAAATTATTTAGTATGTTAGCTAACAAAGTGAGCAATACTGAAGCGAACACCACCTACATTATCAACATTTCAAGTGCACGCTGCTTTATTTGATTGGTTCTCTAAACCGAATAATTAAAAAAAATATATATACACATATATATATATATATATACACAGTGGC
>JAFFST010055377.1:134639-137139 GCA_022414735.1 Noturus placidus
ACTTGTATTGTTCTCTGCTTGAGATCACTTTGCTTGTATCTCTCATTTGTAAGTCGCTTTGGATAAAAGCGTCTGCTAAGTGAATAAATGTAAATGTAAATGCTCGGCGGTTTTTACAAGCTGCGACTTTATCTAAAGGAAGTCTTTTAAAGGTGCAAAATTTAGTGCTTTATTTCTTGCTAGTATACGAGTCGCACGTGGCTGAGGAAACCCGTTTGGAAAACCACTCTCTGCTCCGGGAACGTTCGCTCGGGTTGTTCTCGACACTCCCCTTTTACCCGGACGTTGTTTTTTTTTTTTTTTTTTTTTTTTTTTTTTTTTTTCTTTTTCTTTAACAGCTTGCATCATCTCTTCTCTCATTAAGGCAGAGGGTGTATGAAACTCTTCTAAGCGTAGCACACTCGCACATTTTATAACTCGACGCCTTCGTTCTCTGCTTTTCAAAAGTAAAAATCATTTACATAAAGTTTGAAGTACACACAGGAGCCCATCTGCTATGTGAAATATTGGTGTGAGTGCACACACACACACACACACACACACACGCACACACAGTATTTGTTAGATTATTGTGTCAGTAACAGTGCTGATGTGTCCAAAGCTGTCTGTCTGGATATCTATCTATCACACTCCCACATCATGGCTAGATGAGTTCATCACAGCTCACTACCAGCTTCATGAGACTTTTTGTTTGTGTGTGTGTGTGTGTGTGTGCGCGCGTGTGCACGCCTATACTGTACATCTGTACACGCGTATAGCCGGTGTATATATATCCAAATTGCATAGCATAGATTTCGTCTATGACCGCATTGTGCTCCATTTGCGATTTGCAGCCTTGCTCAGGCTCTGTTCTCATTCTTCAGAGTCATTAAGCATCCACGCTTCATCACAGCTTTAGCAGGCCAGTGTGATTATAGAGAGAGAGGAAGATTCTCAAGCAGTACTTCACAATTAAAATGGTGTAATGAGCGTACCAGGCACATCAGGCGAGCACCTATGTGGCGTGTCCAGCCTTACAAAAACCATGCTGCTAGGTGGATCGGCTAGTCTCGGTGTGAACGAGCGGGTGAATTAGAGCTGCAACAACTTATCCATAATAATCGATTATGAAAATTGTCGGATCTGGTTATCGATTAGTCGGTCTGCGCGTAGACCATTACGTTACTTCTGTTCTGAAAACACGCGTCGGAGAGTGAAAACTAAAGTTGTGTCCCAAATGACGTACTGTACACTTACACTATGCACTGTGTACTTTACCTTTAGACAGGTAATATCGTGTCAAATGGAACACTAGCGTTTTTTTTTTTTTTTTTTTTACTTTAGCAGATGCCCAGAGTGAAGGACGATGACTTTCTTCAGTTTGCTGTTTATATCAACGTTATCTTTTATACCCAACATGACCTCAGTGACCATCAAACGAGGCGTTAGGCAGGGGCACAGTTTATATTCTAGAAGACCGTGTAGTACGGAAGCACGACAGTGATGCACGAGCACAAACGTATGTTTAGATCCAAAATGTTCCACTGTTCAAGGGGTGGAGGCTTGTATAAATAAAAAACACAACATGTTTTCAAAGAATCATTTCCTAGGAGTGTTGCATTCGATGTTACCGTATTTAATTTGTCCTGAATGAATAATTTTTTTTAAATAATAAAACAATTATTTGGAAAATGAAATAAAAAGGGAAAATCTATCTCTATTTCCTCTTAAAGAAATGAATTATATAATGATTATCACCCTGTTATTTATTTATTTATTTATTTATTTATTTATTTATGTGTATGCTCATGGTGTACATTGATTACTGTAAATGAGTATATTAATAAATAGTAAATGGTACACTTGTATAGTGCTTTTATCCAAAGCGCTTTACACTGTGTCTCATTCACCCATTCACACACACACACACACACACACGCACACACACACACACACCAATGGTAGCAGAGCTGCCATGCAAGGCGCTAACTTGCCATCAGGGGTAACTTGGGGTTCAGTGTCTTACCCAAGGACACTTCGGCATGTGGAGTCACGTGGGCCGGGAATCGAACCACCAACCCTACGATTAGTGGACAACCTGCTTTACTACCAGAGTCACAGCCGCCCTGGCTGCACTTAATTACTGCACTAATTACTGCACTTCACCCATGCGCCCATATGCTCTTCATTTTACAGCCATTTAAATTTTTATTATTATTATTATTATTATTATTATTACTATAAATGACTGATATTATTTGAAAAGAACTTGGCACATATGGGCCTCTTTGCTTCATCGTCAACAGATGGTGCTGGCAAATGCTGGCGTGAGTATTGTCTCTAAAGTTCCTCTCTCTCTCATTCTCTCTCTCTCTCTCTCTCTCTCTCTCACTTGTTTGTTCCGTTATCTTGCTTTTGTTTTCCCTTTCATCCACTCTCCCTTTCATCCGCTCATCCTCCTGTCTTACAGCTTCAGCCATCTTGCCCCGGATTTGTGCGTTTGAAAGAGTTTGTGTGTGTG
>JAFFST010055377.1:139639-147788 GCA_022414735.1 Noturus placidus
GTCTCTTTCTGTGTTTACTGTTCCTTTGCTTTTCTATTTCTCCCTTCGATCGAGGACTGAGAGTGAATCGCTCTCTTTCTCTCTCTCTCTCGCTCTCTCTCTCTCGCTCTTTCTTTCTCTGTCTTCTCCACTTATTTGCGACCGGTTCTACACCGAGTTCAGATTTAGAGAGACATTAGGCATATAATTAATTTCTAAGAAAAAGCATGGATGAATATCAGATCTCAATGATGCGCCGTCACGTGCAGCACTATCTTTTACACACACACACACACACACACACACACACACACACACACAATCTGGCCTGCTTCTCCATAGCGGATATGGAGCTACTGAGCATCCCACATGCCAAGATTCAATGACAAATGCAGCGAGAAAGCTTCACCACCTTCAGAGACGACAAACGCCTCTCACACGCTGCTGTACATCATGACACGTGAGCATTAACGCAGAAGAATTAAAGAACGCAACGAGCTGAGAAATCACATTTACAGCATCACATAGAATACGTTCATTTACAATCAGTCGATTAAAATGTACACTCAGGAAGTGCTTAGAGCCATTTTCAAACGATGGACTCATCACCACTGAGTGTCTGCAGCTTTAGGATGAACAAAAGTCTTTTGTGTTGTATCTCATAATACAGTGCTGTGTAAAAGATTTCTTCTGTTTCTCTCTGTCTCGTGCTAGATTGTTTCAGACATGAAAACAAAATCCAAGATAAAACGATGGCAACCTGAGTAAACACAACTGGGCCTGTGTGAAAATGTATTTGCCCCCGTAGTTACATAATGGGGTTCAGCTGGACTAGGCGCAACCAGGCCGGATTACGGCAAACTCCGTTCAATCAGATCAACACTTAAATAGAACTTTTTCAACAGCGTGAAGTTGGTTAAAAGGTCTTACTCAGTCACACACTGTGGCAACATTGAAAGAAATTCCAGAAATGATGAGGACGAAGGTGACTGAAATAGATCAGCCATCACTCATAATCTCTAAATGGAAAAACTCTGCACAGTTGTGAACCTTCACGGAAGTGGCCGACCTTCTGAAATTCCTCCAAGAGCACAGCAACGAATCATCCAGGAAGACACAAAAGAGCCAAGGGCAACATCAAAGGACCTACAGGCCTCTCTCGCATCAATAAAGCGCTTTGAGAAGCTACTTTTAAAGGCGTTTTATAAAATAAAGACTTATTATTATTATTATTATTATAAAGGTCACTGTTCATGACCCCACTATCAGAAAGAAAAATGGCATGTGTGGAAGAGTGGTGAGGTGAAAAGCACTGCTAACCCAGAAGAACATTAAGACTCTGAATCTGAGTCTGAATTTTGCCAAAACACACCTTGATGATCTTTAAACCTTCTGGGAGAATGTTCTGTGGATTGATGAGTAGAAAGTGTAAACTGTTTGGAAGACAGGTGTCCCGTTACATCTGGTGTAGACCAAACACAGAATTCCACTCAAACATCATCAAACCTACAGTGAAGCATGGTGGTGGGAGTGTGATGGTGTGGGGATGCTTTACTGCTTCAGGACCTGGGCTACTTGCAGTAATTGAGGGAAACATGAATTCTGCTCTCTACCAGAAAATCCTAATGGAGAATATCCGGTCTTCAGTCCGTAAGATGAAACTCAAGCGCAATTTCGTTTGAAGATCTAAAACGATTTAGTCTGAGATCAGGGTGGGGACAAATACGTTCTCACAGCACTGTATGTGTTTCAGTTTCACCTCTTTTGCATCCTATACGAACTTTAATTACCTGATTTTGGTCTCTGACGCATCTTAGCTTACCGTCCAATCAAAGCCTTGACTGTCATTACTTCCTCAAATGAAGTAAATGACTGTGTGTTGCTCATCTGCTGCTGCTCTATACAAGATTTCATTAAGGATCTCCAGTGCTGTTCCCAGAACGCATGCACACAGTTTATATAATTGGCCTGATTTTTTTTTTTTAATGAGCTTCATTACAGGTAATAACATGTTGGGTTTATTAGGAGTCCTGACTTCAGTTCTGCAAGCATTCCAGACTGATTATGTGCACATGCTAGGGAGTAGCAGCAACTTTCAGCTTTTGTTATGTTTTTTATTTATTTTCATGGGTAGGATTTAACACACACTCATTGCATGTGTTTGGCTTCGTGTTAATTAAGGGACACGGTGTAGGGCTCACAATCCTACCCTTTAGTCCTCTAGGTCGTTAATCATTAGTGGAGACTTCTGTGGTGATGTTTTACAGAGATTCAGGTCACTGCGGCGGTCATTTGAGTGGCTAGTTTGGGAGACAATACACCTAGAGAAGAGAACGAAGGACTGGACGTGTAGCAGTTATGGGACAGAGAGGTGGAGACATGTGGGATGGACATCACGCTAGAACAAACAGATATACACAGAGGTTAGGGCTTCGTCTATACTCCCGTACCTCTAGACAAAAAGAGAAAGTATAACACTGCGACTTAGAACAAGGAGAGTGGAAATCTCTCTTTATCCCCCCAGTCCAGTCTCCAGCAAGGTCTACTATGAAGTGGTAGAAACCCTTAGAGGAAGCACTGTGCTGAGTTATCACTGACTGCACAAGCTCTCTCTCTCTCGCTCGTTCTTGCTCTCTCTCTCTCGCTGGTTCTTGCTCTCTCTCTCTCTCTCTCGCGCTCTCTCTCACTCTCTCTCTCGCTCTCTCTCTCTCTCTCTCTCTCTCTCTCTTCATGATGCATTTTATAGCAGATAAGGGAAAAAAAAGCGGCTGAGAAAAAGAGTTCAGACACACACTCTGTCGAGATTGCGTGTGGTTTGTGTCGGGTATGCACGTGCGACTATCCAAAATGTCGCCAGTATTGAAATGAGCCCAATACAGAGGTTGAAAACTGACTGAAACTGAAAACGATAGAATACTTAACTAGGTCCAGTAACTAGCAACATATCATATTCTGCTGGGGTCTTTTCCATATATTTAGAGCAGCATTTGAGAGGTTTTTTTTCTACGTGAAGACTCGTGCGAGACTCGTACACTTGCTTCCTGCGCCAAGGTGAAGGTCAGAGTTATCAAATATTTAAACCTATCATTAACTGAATAATAACTGCTTGACCTTGCCTTGTAGATTCTGTGTACGTGCGTGCGTTTGTGCGTGCCTAAACATACGGTGCTGCGATTAGGTATTCTCTTTGCGTACGGAACATGCGTCTGTGTGTACGGTTCGCTCAGCGTTCATTTGTTTTCTAGCAAAGCGAAGCAGAAGCCCTGTCTGTAGAATCAGCTCTCCAGAAGGACAGCGATAAAGATCTGAAGAGCACAAGCTGTTTCCCAGTTGAGCATGTGACACTTTCTGACAGGGACGCTGCAGAACATCATCTGTCTCTCTCTCGCTCTCTTATACACATCTAGTACATGTAGTTTATATTGTAGAAAAAAAACAACAAAAAAAGCAATAGGTTGTACTGGATCAAGTGCTGTTCTATGTACAAGATGCCTGATGATGAAGGTGGAAGCCATATTGGTAATCTTCCCGTCCATCCATCTTCTATATCACTTATTCTTCAGGGTCGCAGGGAACTTGGAGCCTATCCCAGGAGGCATGGGGAACAAGGTGGGGTACACACTGGATAGAGTGCCAATCACAGGGCACAATCACATACACATGCACACAATTTGAACAAGCCAATCATGTCTATGGACTGGGGGAGGAAACCGGAGTAACCACAGGGAGAACATACAAACTCCGCACACACAGGGCAGAAGCTAGAATCGAACCCCCAACCCTGATGGTGTGAGGCAAACATGCTAACCACTAAGCCACCGTGTGCCCTATTGGTAATCCACCCCTATCTGCCAACACACAATACTAACCTATAACCAATTGGGGAGAGTCAAGGCTAACATTTGGACCAACCAAATCTTTTTCCAACTGCTGCTCGTGCTGCATCATGGGGCAGCGGACAAACCTCCGAGGAAAACACTATCCGTCCTCTTCCTCATACCTGAGCTCAGAGAATCCAGTCGATGCCGCTGTGATTGATAGGGATGTGAGAGTAGGCCCTTCTTAGCCGTTTTTGCTGTTAGATTACCAGAGATCCTTTGGTTTAAGGCTAACTTCAGGATGCGTCATGGTTCTATGTAGACAGCGTAGACATCTGCACGGTACACAAGGCAGGCATTTAATCCAGCGGGTATTAAAGACAATAATCTCACTCTTAAGCCAGTCACAGTGTAGCAGATTTGGCAGCGCCACACTGACCATGATCATCTCACATTAAAGTGGGCCATAAAATTCCGCCAGCCATTAAACACTGCTGTTCAAACACACTCATTCAACAACATCCCTGTGTGTGTGTGTGTGTGTGTGTAACAGGCAAGATCTGTCAATCACTTCAAAATCAGCCTCAAAAATACCACCCACATCACCATAACTTTAACACTGGTGTTTATTCAGCTGTTGAAAGTTCTTTCTTAATTAAACCATCAAGCGCTCATGTCTTCAGTAAAGAAAAAAAAATACTCTCCTCGTACCGTCAGTGCCAGTACTGCGTGTCAAACAGTGCAGGTTTTTTTGCTCAGCTAATCACACTTCATGTGCTTTCAGCGACGGCTTAATAGACAAAACCGCACTAATGAGAAGTAACTAAACGAGAAAGATGTCAAAAAAAACCTGATGGAAAAATCTAAAAAACGAAGAACCACACTCCCTTTTTTTCCCTAATTCTCGTTCTGTAAACTTGTTTTCTACAAGGTCTGAACACATGGGAGCTTGTAACAGACTGATCGTACGTCTGTCCGTGTGTGTGTGTGTACGGGTGTATTCGTGTGTGTGGGGGGGGTTGGAACCGAACATTACAGCAGGGGTCTGTTGAACAGCCTCATGTCCCAACGAGCCTCACAGGCTCCTGCCAAGCAGAGTGTGTCTCCCCTGTTGATGATTGTGTGCTTAGACACGTCCCTTTGAGAAGAACGATAGTCGGGGAAAGATGGTTCATTTTGCAGTGCGCCTGCTGTTCTGAAGAGAACACACTTTCTCGGTGGCTTTAGGGAACGTAGCGCGTACGTGTCCGTGTACTCGGTCGTCGTGTTTAGCTCGTGCGCCGAGTCTTTAGATCATTAAGATCATGACACACATTTAGCATTTAGCCACTGAGGAAGCTGTGCGAGTCCAGAGAGTTGAAATAACATAAGATTTAAAATTTTAGTTTTTTTAATTCTCATATTGCCCATGTCACATGCTTCCTATCTGTGAAATGATTATTTTTTTGCTCACCTAGGAAAAATAAAGACACTTTGAAGGAAAAGTAAGGGTACTGCTGTCTATATGCTTCTTTCTGAACGAGGGAGGCGTAATCTCGGGAGCACAGATGTTCCAGTAAAACTGCTTCAGCCTCCATCCGTATGAAATGCTTCACGTTTTATAAGTATCCGGGTTGCAACATTACGCGTGTTGGACTTTGCGGATTATTGTAAAACTCTATTATTGGCACATGCCTAGGTACAGACTTTTCCAACAGACCGATATATATATATATATATATTTATTTATTTTAAAGAATGTTTGTGTGATCGCACATTTTTATGTTATGCTAAACTTGATCATGGACAGTGTACAGACCATTGGTTACCAACCATGTTCCTGGAGATCTACTTTCCTGACTTCCTGACCATCTAATCATTGCCTCAAGAAGTTCGTGATTGACTAACAGAGGTGTGTTAGAGTTTAGTTGGAGAGGAAACCTGCAGGAAGGTAGATCTCATGGAAGAGGGTTGGTGAACACTGGTCTAGATGTTCTACAAAATGTTCTGTTTTGTAGTTCAGGACCCGACAACGTTTTTTCTAGTCTTCTGTCCAGTTTCTGGTGAGTCTGAGCCCACTGTAGCCTCAGATTGCTGTTCATGGCTGACAGGACAGTTCAGTTCAAACCATTCTGGGTGTTCTCCTCTGACCTTTCTTACGAACACCCCTAACCCTTTTTTACATGCTTCCCAGTACAGATTGTTTCGCATGGAAATCCCAGGAGATATCAGTTTCTGAAACACCCCAAAACAACAACCATGCCATGGCTCATTTTTTTATTAGACTCGAAGCTCTTTTTCTTCATGGAACGCAGGTGGCTTCGGAATCAGTCCCTAGCAGTTTGTATACCAGATAAGAACGGCCTCAATCATTTGTCTGCTGTCAGAATTAGTGTTGCAATCTGTTTTCCTTCCTTATCAGCCCTGGCGGTTTGGACGGTGTATATATGCAGGTAAAAGTCACACTCCCTCAATCTGTCAGCTCGGCAGAGAGCGTAATGTCAAAAGAGACAACTTCCTGTCTTATCAGGCGAACCGAAGACTGCCGATTTAGCATCGGGTCCTGCGCTGTCTTGATTGATTACACACCTTAAGACCTTGTACAATGCCCAAGATTGTAAAGGTTGGTGTGGAGAGAGAGAGAGAGAGAGAGAGAGAGAGAGAGAGAGAGAGAGAGAGAGAGAGAGACGGTGAAAACGGTTGCTCCTCTTTACAGGAAGTAAATTTCTTATCAGCAAAGAGTTCTTTCATTTCAAAGACAGACTGTTTGTGCCGCCAGTGTGGAAACATATCCACGCCATTTCCAGACTTGTTTTCATAGCGCTGAAAACTTGCAGTGTTGCTTCCTGTTTGAGACATTTTAGATGCACCGTTAAGCTGTTTATGTAATACGAGTTACACAATGTTATATTGTTTACATGTAGGCTAGCGAAAGGATTTCCGCTGTTATGTATTGATATTATGATAAAACCACACTTTTATAGGATCCACTACATTGCAGACTCTGAATGAACAACGTACCAAACGCGCTGATTCTAGGGGGCATTGTGACTTTTTGGTTAGCATGGTTGCGTTGCACCTTCAGGGTTGGGGGTTCAATTCCCACCTCTTCCTGTATGCGAGGAGCTTGCATGTTCTCCCCGTGCTTTGGGGTTTCTTCCTGATACTCTGGTTTCTTTCCCAGTCCAAAGAAATGCATTTGATGCAGAATGGCATGTCTAAAATTGTCTGTATGTGCGATTGTGCGATGTGGAACCCTTGTGCCTGAAGTCCTCTGGGATAGGCTCCAGTCTCCGCACAAGCCTGTGTAGGATAAGCGGTACAGAAAATTAATTAATGGATGGGATCTGAGTCTGTCCCTCTCTCTGTCTCCCTGTCTGTCCCATGTCATGTATAACGTGAATCATTGTCCATAGCTTTGTTCACAAAAAACAGGCAGATTGCATAACCCAAGGCTAATTATGTTGATAATCATGAAAAACGTAAACAGACGTGTGTTCCAAAACAAGACACAGGCTTTGGGCTTTGATTAAACCTCGTGATGAGAGTTAGAAACGACACGGAACAGGTGAACACATTAGGATAATCAGTCAGTGTTATCTCCGTGGTAGAGGCAGGACCAAAACCGAAACGTCTTACCAAAGGCTTCTTATTTTGGACAAACGTGAAGGTATTTGTAGGTTTGCAGGACATAGCAGACGGAACTGTAGATCTGTTAGAATGTTTGCAACAGTATAGTAAAAATGTGATAAACCATTGAGCAAAGATGTATCGTATCACCCTCAGCAGATACTGTATATTCACCTACAATACAAATAGTGTAATATATACTAAATAAAGCTTCAAGTCATCTTTTAAGGAGTTCCCCAGGGTTTAATTATAAGCACATTAATGATTTATTATTATTATTTTTTTTTTTACCTGCACCGCTTTATAACATAACGTTTCATCTTTCACAGTTAATCAGAGCCTTCTCTTCTTTTCTAGAGCTCATGGATAACTCTCCCTCTCTATAACTGATTAGTCGAGACCGACCATCGGTCACTTTATGGGTCAACTCTCTCCACGTATTTCATCGATGTGATCCACAAAGCATTTCATGAGAAGTAGTGGGGTAGTTTGCCATTGCTTTCCCCACCCCTCAACATTTATCCGGGCTTGGGATCGGCATGTAGCTGCGGCCAGTCACACAGCTGGGTATACACACACACACACACCCATTCATACATTTACATTTACATTTATTCATTTAGCAGACGCTTTTATCCAAAGCGACTTAATTCAATTCAATTCAATTCAATTTTATTTGTATAGCGCTTTTTACAATAGACATTGTCTCAAAGCAGCTTTACAGGAATATAAACACAGTACAC
>JAFFST010055378.1:53890-71635 GCA_022414735.1 Noturus placidus
CAGAGCTGCATGCTAGGTGCTTGCTTGCCATCGGGGGCAACTTAGGGTTCAGTGTCTTGCCCAAGGACACTTCGGCATGGGATCACCCGGGCCGGGATTCCAACCACCAACCCTACGATTAGTGTATTAGTGGACAACCCGCTCTACCGACTGAGACACAGCTGCCCTATTTCATCAGTAATGAAACACTAGTACACTAGTCTTTTTCTTAGCTGGTCCTTATTGTTTAAGACTCCATTACTAAACACTGGAACCCTGATTTGCAGAATAATTGTATGAATTACGTCATGTCGGTAGGTAATAATGGGGAAAACAGACAAAAAGCCCATACTCTTTGTCACTAACAACTATGCAGCTGGTGGAACGCATACATGAACTTATACAGATATGTATAATTATTACACCAAGTTAGATGGTGCTGCAAAAGGGTGAACACTGTGGTCAGTGGGCGTGGCTAGCGGGCATGAGTGAGCCAATCAGGCGATGACGAACAATCCAGAGCATCGTCCTTGCATTCCTAGAAAAAAAGGTTCCGTCTAGCACTCTAAAGAGTTTGTCCTTCTAAAGCTGGGAAGGTTAGCCCTTCAAAGAACCCCTGCGGAAACCTTGTCTTATGAGAGAGTATCTAAAGCATTGACGTTTCCTTTTGATGTAGAATCTCTAAAAAGCGTTCCTCGAGGGTTCTTTGGCTGGTTAAAAGCTTTTAACACAGAGTTATGCCTGCCATATGTGCCATAAGTTTGCGGCAAGGTTCCTCAGTTACATCAGCACAAATGATAAACATCTCAGAGATTTATCCCACATCCAGTTCCCTTGACTTAAATCCAGTGTCCAATCATTTCAGAGATCTGTATGTTACTACGCGGTATTATACTTGTACTAAGTTTATAGCGTGATAGTTTGTAGATAACTATCAATCTAGCTAACTATTTAGCGATTTACATTAAACAACTACAGAGACACGCCCTTGGTGTAACACTACGCTATTAGATATATTTAATACCTTGCTTTAAGAAGCTATTAGCTAGCTAGAGATCGGTGTTTAGCTAACATACTCCAATGGCAGTGCTGTGTTCCAACTCTAGCTGGTGTATTTATCAGCAAGCTAATGCAAGCTAGCTAGCTTTAGGGAAGTTGCGCATTGTTGTAGTAATAAAAATACTGATAAATGTGTCTTTCGTATAAGCAGGTGAGGAAACCACAACAGTCACTACAATGGAATGAGCTTTCTCTGTTCTGGACTATGTGTGACTGGAGAAAGAGAGCAGATTGCAGGGAATCTAAGCTGATGAGATGAGTCCGGAGTCTATAATCCGTGCTCTGTCTTTAACCTGTGTTTAGAGGATTAAAGATCTTCCACATGGTATGAAGGTTTGCAGGCATCCAGGTCATTTCCAAATGTTTTGGCGTGATAAGATGAGAGGACTCGTGTTTTTATATCAAAGATGTTCTGCTTTTAAGGAGTTCAGAATGACGTGACCAGAAAAGTCATCAGGATAATACCGTTCCAGTCACCTTGACTGACCTCTAATCCTATGTTCAGACTAGCAAGTGACATTTGAACGGATATTTTCTCAATACTATGCAAATTAGGTGTGATGCAGTGAAGTGACAAATACAAACGATTCCTATTCATTTACATTTCGGCTTCTGGCGGACGCTCTATACAGGATGACTTACATTTGATCTCATTTTATACACCTGAGCAGTTGAGTTTTAAGGGCCGTGGTCAAGGGCCCAATAGTGGCAGGTTGGTAGCGCTGGGATTTTTTAACTCGTGACCTTCTGATCAGGACTCTACTGTCTTAACCACTGAGCTACCACTTCCCACCCACTAGTCCTATCAATTCGTGTGGTCTGACGTTTCATCAGTTTTAATTTCAGATTTTTATTGCATATATAAGCCCTGCTACATGCTAACAAGAGACAAGTGTCATGTGTCACTCGTCACTTGTTGGTGGATGGGTAACAGACATGAACACAGCTGTAGGACTTGTGTGTATGATTTAAAAGCCCTCAGACTTTACAAAAAAAAGGAAAATGTTAAATATATTGTGCATATTCGCTGTTTTGTAAGACACAATGTTGGATGGAGGGAGTTGGATAGAAAAGCTAGATGAAGGCAGATGGATACAGAAAGTTGGATTGAGGTAGTTGGATGAGATGGTGGAATTGGTGTAGTTGGATAGTTGAATGAAGCCTATTGGATGAGGACAATTGAATAGACAGAGTTGGATGGAGGCAGGTGGTGGAGACAGTTGGATGAAGGTAGTTAGATGGAGGCAGTTGGATGGAAGTAGGTGA
This sequence comes from Noturus placidus, assembly GCA_022414735.1. Lineage (NCBI taxonomy): Eukaryota > Metazoa > Chordata > Actinopteri > Siluriformes > Ictaluridae > Noturus > Noturus placidus. The sequence continues at coordinate 56,195 of JAFFST010055378.1, forward strand.
TAGAGACAGTACAGTTGGATGATTGTTGTTTACAGACAGTTGGATGGAGGTAGTAGGAAGAGATGGTTGGATGGAGACAGTTGGATGGAGGTAGTTAGATGGAGGCAGTTGGGTGGAAGTAGGTGATAGAGACAGTACAGTTGGATGATTGTTGTTTACAGACAGTTGGATGGAGGTAGTAGGAAGAGATGGTTGGATGGAGACAGTTGGATGGAGGTAGTTAGATGGAGGCAGTTGGGTGGAAGTAGGTGATAGAGACAGTACAGTTGGATGATTGTTGTTTACAGACAGTTGGATGGAGGTAGTAGGAAGAGATGGTTGGATGGAGACAGTTGGATGGAGGTAGTAGGAAGAGATGGTTGGATGGAGACAGTTGGATGGAGGTAGTTGCATGAGATGGTCAGATGGAGGTTGTTGGATTGAAACTGCTGGAGAGAGACAGTTGGATGAAGGTAGTTTGATAAAGTCGGACGGAGGTAGTTGGAGGGAAAGAGGTGGATAGAGATGGTTGGATTGAGGTATATTATGAAGGTAGTTGGATGGAAACAGTAAGATGGAGGTAACCAATACTAAAAGAATTTTTGGAAAAGAGAATTTTCTAAAATCTGGAATATGCTTTTATTTGATTTATTTATTTATTTTTACAGCAATTTAGTCCTGTGGAATCCTCACAGAGTTCTAATATTTACTCATTCTACAGCTTTGCACATTCCATAACTCACAGCTCTAGATAAGTTTTAATAGTATTTTCTCTGTATTTCTTTTCAAGGAGAGAATTTGCCGAGCTGATGGAGAAATACGGCTCTAAGGGCAGTACTGGCTCCACAAGGAACTCCCCCATTCAGCACAGTACGCCTCATCTCTCTCTCTACATGTTCCAGTCTGTCCTACTTTTAACCCTATAGCCATTTTTTTGTATTATTCAGCACAATTGCAAAAATTCACACAAAATAAAACCAGTTGGGAAAGTGGAAACGTTAGCGTTTGATATCATATCGAGTTTGGACATTTCGGTTTCCTGTGTTAAAGCAGGCAGATGTTTGGAGAGCACATCATCAGGATCTTCGTCCAGGTCCCAGAGTCCTCTGCTGCTGAGTCCAGCGTCGACTCTGAATGCGTACAATAACATGGGACAGCTCCTGCGCTCACTCAGGTTTCACACACACACACACACACACACACACACACACACACTGTTTCATATCGGTGAGAAAGTGTGTATGCATACATTATTGTGTGTGTGAGTGTGTGTGTGTGTGTGTGTGTGTGCAGTCACCCAGGTGAAGGTGTGATCCAGCTGATCTCAGTGGTTCGCTCCGGTACTCTGGGTCTCTCAGTCAGTGGAGGTTCTAACAGACCAGACGGCCCGGCCGTGTTCATACAGGAAGTGATGTCAGGAGGAGACTGCCATCGGGTAACACGCGCTCAATTTACACGTCACATAGAAATAGAGGTCTGAGGGGTTTCACTTTTTAATTTGAGTGTCTTCCGTCCGACATTAAGCTGAGTGTGTGACGAGCGATGGATTAGAACTTTAGGTTTTTGCGTGCAGGATGGACGACTCCGAGAAGGAGATCAGCTCATCGCCATTAACAAGGAGTCGCTGATCGGAGTCACGCACGAGGAGGCCAAAAGCGCCATCAACAGAGCGAATCTCAGGTAAGCGTTCACGTCACCACATGGCGTACTGGCCGTTTCTGAGCGATCCGTGCGTAAGCGAGGTCTCCGCCGTGTTTCCCCCGAAGCCATGAGCCGATGGTGGAAATCGCCTTCATTCCAGGGAAAGGCCATTTCCCATGCAGCACGTCGTTACACAGCGGAGTTCAGCGAGCCGGAGCGAACAGATGCGGCAGGTTCAAAGTTCACGTCACGTCTCCTGAGGTGAGCACGGGTTCAAAGAACAGCTCTTTCTATCCTCTCTCTGGCGTGAATACGAGAGACTGGGAGTCTTCCGGATCGTTTTAACGCCTGATCGTATGTTTGTTTCCGCACAGGTTCGATCGGAGGACACGGCCCCGTCCTCTTCTCCAGACATCGGTCCCGCAGACATTCACGCCTCAGGTACTACGTCACCATCATGATCAAACCAGTGCCGGTCATATAGCGCGAGCTGCAGAAATCTCGGCGCCCTTCGATATCTGTTTCCGATTCATTAGGTGCTGCTTAGTTTTCAGTAGATCGTTCACAGGGACTTGATGCTCCACATACAGTACGTGGATTAAAAGGAGTGTGTAGGTGTTGATGTGGTGAATTTCTCCGTCAGGACATGAAGGAAGGAAGGAGTCGCCAGTGTCAGTGCTTTGTAACAGGTTTTTATTTTTTAAACATCTTCAAGACGTAGCTTCTGCCGAGCTACACATGAGTTGATGGAGATGTTGGAGATCCTGGTCCTTTATGCTCTCCGGACCTGCATGATCGGTCTCGGAGGTTCTACTTCTGGATGGAGCTCTCATCTACTCCAAATCCAGACTGCTGGGACAAAGGCTTTTCTAAGCCAAACAGATTCCATATAGATCAATAATTATCTCTTTAAGAATATCTGTTGTGACCCAGATGAGGATGGGTTCCCTTCTGAGTCTGGTTCCTCTCAAGGTTTCTTAGGGAGGTTCAGATGCTCAGATGCGATAATTTCTCACCTTTACTATGTGTGTACTGTGTTTATATTCCTGTAAAGCCGCTTTGAGACAATGACTGTTGTAAAAAGCGCTATACAAATAAAATTGAATTGAATTGAATTGAATTGAAAATAGGATTCTTACGCTTCGTGACAAGCAACATTTAGAGAAAGAGTGGGGGCAAAAAAAAAAAAAGATTTTTTTTATTTTTAAATTTCACTCGCTTTTCCTCTAACAATAATCATTCTGATGTTTGATGACAAATCTTAACGGTAGAAATTGTTGTGTGACTTCTATGGATTGAAAAACAACAACGTGACAGCTATAAATCATCTGTCGAGGACTGAAGGATTTAAAGACACCTGCGCTGACAAGCCTCGACACGCTCACGGGTTCTCTCTCCACGTCCTGTTCTTGGTCCGAAGTAATGAGTAATTCTCCTCCTCCTGTTCTCCATGCCTCAGTAGCTGTCCTTCAGAAGCACACACACACACACGTCTCACTTTGGTGTGTGTGTGTGTGTGAGAACAGGTAAACACAGTCCATCCATCCATCCATCTTCAACCGCTTACTCCTTTTCAGGGTCACGGGGGAACCTGGAGCCTATCCCAGGAAGCATTGGGGTACACCCTGGACAGGGTGCCAGTCCATCGCAGGGCACAATCACATACACACTCACACACACATACACTACGGACACTTTAGACACGCCAATCAGTCTACCATGCATGTCTTTGGACTGGGGGAGGAAATCGGAGTACCCGGAGGAAACCCCCGACACACGGGGAGAACATGCAAACTCCGCACACACATGGCCCTGGCGGGACTCGAACTATCGAGTGCGTAGGGCGCCGTTTCAGACACGGCGCTGTTTCAGACACGCCGTATTCCATCTTCACTCTCCACTTTCTGTATTCCTGATTTTTAAATATTTATTCTACACTTTTAAGCATTTTCAGTGACTCTGCGCTCATCCTCTCAGACTCACGGCTTCCTATTTTGGTCTGTTCATGTTTTTGTATTTTTTTTCCCTCTGTTCTTGTCTCTCAAATTTCTTTTTTATGTCTAGGTTTTCCTTATCTTTCCTTTCTTCTTGTCTCTTATCCCTCATTTTCTCTCCTGTTCCCCCGGTTATTTTTCATTCCTTCTCTTCTTTTTTTGTCTATTTGTCCGTCTGTCTAATCATCCATCCATCCATCTATCTGTTTTTCCTTGATTCCATCCATCCATCTAGCCATCTGTTTGTTTGTCCTTCTATCTGTCCATCCATCTGTCCTTCCATCCATCCATCTAGCCATCTGTATGTTTGTCTGTCTGTCTGTCATCCATCAGTCCATCCATCTATCTGTCCTTCCATCCATCCATCTAGCCATCTGTTTGTTTGTCCTTCTGCCAGTCTATCCATCCATCAGTCCATCCATCCGTCCATCGTTTGTCTCTCTGTCTGCCCATATATCAATCAGTCCATCAGTCCAAGCATCTATTTGTGCATCCATCTATCAATCTATCACCCTCTCTTCTTATCTCTTATCCTTCATTTTCTCTCCTGTTCCCCTTTTATTTTTGTGAATTTTCCTTCCGGTTATTTTCCACTCTTTCTCTTCTCTTTAGCTTAAATCAGGGGTGCACAGACTTTTATGACTTTGCGAGCTACTTTTAACATGATCAGTCAAGGAGATCTACCTTCACTAAAAATGCAAAACATTTATTTATTTTATATATATATATACTGAGTATACTTCAAATATATATACACGCAGTATATGTTCATGTACCTTGCATAACTGCATGAGCCCTTATGGCACGCTACAATTCAGTACATTTTGGGTCAGTACCTGACTCTGATGACGTGCACTGAATAGAATCAGCCAGGCTTGCATAGTCCGGACAGTAGCTGCTGGTAACCAGCCTCCAGCAGACCTCCAAATGATGATCAGTCAGTGTGGGACGGTGTTTGGACTTAATAATCTTCATGTGGGAAAAGGCGGAGTCACAGAAATAATAGTAGCGACTGGCTCCAGTAAAGTAAAGTCTTGAGAGTGTCTGTGAAACTCTGACTGACAGCTGTCAATCTGCTCCGTGCAGTGCAATGTTCAACTGCGCACAAGTCTTCCACTGCGTCTCCAGGTCTGACGCGAGGTTCTGGAAGTTCATGGTGCTGCAGCTGTGAGGACAGAAGGTGCATTTTCTGTTTAAAGGCATTAACTGAGCCAATCATATTGACCACGGTGTGTCTTTTCTTTGCAGCTCCAAATTAAGCTCATTTAACATGTTGGTCAGATGCCACTGATCATCACGATCGACGTATTGTGCACCTCTGGCTTAAATCTATTCCCACTTTTCCTCCTTCTTCCCTTTGTTTCTGTTCGAATTTTCTCTCTTCTCTCTCTAATCCCTCTTTTTGCTCGTTTTTTTATTTTGTTTCTTCTCATCTCGCATTCTTTTCTCTCTTTTGCCCTGTTTTTGCTGTTCTTGTCTCTAGTCATTTTCTCCTTTTATCCCTGTTATTTTCTCTTTCTTCTCATCGCTCTCATCACTCTTTTCTCTCGTAGCCATTGGCTGTCGTGTACAGCTGATGTTCTGACTGTGTGGTGTGTTTTGATCTCTCAGCAGCCTTGACCACACAGACGAACGGTGCCACGTCCAAACCGAAGGTCTCGCTGGACCCCCACGTACGACTGCGGTCCGAGAAACTCGACCTGGTGAGCCTGCAGAGCTGAACTTGACCTTAATAATATGAACATGGATGCTAACAGGCCGCTGTTTACGATCTGTCTTCAGGCTCTGTCTTACCTCGGGCTGGACGTCACAGAGGAGAAGAGGAAAAGAATCAGAGAGAGGTTGTCCACAGATCCTCAAGGGACGGTGTCTTACGGAGGTGAATATTCTCCCCATAAATGCAGTAAATGATGTAAACGTTGATGATATTTCTGTGCCTAAAACTAGCGTTTCTCCTTTAATCAGAGTTTGTGGAGGCCACACGTAACGTGTACCATGATAAGCTGGAGGAGGCGGGGCTTGTGCAGGGACCCTTCTTGTTCTCCTATCACGAGGCGGCGAGTTTGATGGACACGTCAGCCTTCCACTCACCTGTAAGTCCATAACGCTGATGGATATTTTTTTAGTAGAATTGATACTTCCCGCCATGTAGAACTTGTTGAGGAAACAATTTCTTCATTTGTGTTGTAATGAATAAAGTTCCTGTGGATGAATGACTTGTTTTTCTCTCGTCCAGACGTGTGAATTAGAGTGCAGCTACAGCAGTGAGGAGATGGAGCCGATTCAGTCTGAGCTGAAGCAACGACACACACAGATGAACCAGCTAAAGGTGAGATATATCCATTCAACCATCCATCCATCCATCCTTCAATCTGTCCACCCATCCATCCATCTAGCCATCTGCCTGTTTGTCCGTCTGTCTGTCCATCCATCCATCAGTCCATCTATCTACGTGACCTTCCATCCATCCATCCATCTAGCCATCTGTTTTTTTGTCTGTCTGTCCGTCCATCCATCAGTCCAAGCATCTATCTGTACTTCCATCCATACATCCATACATCCACCATCTATCCATCCGTCTATCCATCTATCTGTCTATCCATCCACCATCTATCCATCTATCCATTCACCATCTATCCATCTATCAGTCTATCCATCCATCTAGCCATCTGTTTTTTTTGTCTGTCTGTCCGTCCATCCATCAGTCCAAGCATCTATCTGTACATCCATCCATACATAATGGTAAATGGTAAATGGTGCACTTATATAGCGCTTTTATCCAAAGCGCTTTACACTGTGTCTCATTCTCACACACACACACGCGCACACGCACACACACACGCGCACACACACACGCACACGCACCAATGGCAACTTGGGGTTCAGTGTCTTACCAAAGGACACTTCGGTATGTGGAGTCACATGGGCCGTGATTCGAACCGCCAACCGTAGGATTAGTGGACGACCCGCTCTACCGACTGAGCCACAGCCGCCATCCATCCATCCATCCACCAATTTATCCATCCATCCACCTACCCATCCATCCACCATCTATCAGTCTGTCCATCCACCTGTTCGTCTATCTGTCTGTCCATCCATCTTTTCATCTATCAGTCTGTCCATCCACCTGTTCGTCTATCTGTCTGTCCATCCATCTTTTCATCTATCAGTCTGTCCATCCACCTGTTCATCTATCTGTCTGTCCATCCATATTTTCATCGATCCCTTTACTTGCAGACTATACTTAAATTTATTACCATTTACACAGCTTTGTCTTAAGTGTCTGTCTGTCTATTTATCATCCATTTCTTCATCTGTCTGTCCACCCATTTGTTATTTATCCTTCCATCCATTCATCTACCTGTCCTGTCCATTGATCTATCCATCCGAAGTTAGCACCTTGCATGCAGCTCTGCTACCATTGGTGTGTGTGTGTGTGTGTGTGTGTGTGTGTGTGTGTGTGTGTGTGTGTGTGTGTGTGTGTGTGTGTGTGTGTGTGTGTGTGTGTGTGAATGGGTGAATGAGACACAGTGTAAAGCGCTCTGGATAAAAGCGCTATATAAGTGCGCCATTTATAGATGCACCTATCGTTACACACCTCCAAGTTTCATGACACCATAAAATTGCTTGGAATTATGTGGAACAGTGGAAGTTATGTGCAGAGGGTGTCTGGAGATGTTTTATAAGAATCATTTTCTTTTCAGGGTTTACCTGAAGACACCGAGGACAGTAAAAAAGCTCTAGAGGAGGAAGTTCAGAAAACCACAGAGGTAAACACAAAGTTCATGATGTCTTCCTGGTCTATGATGGTAGTTCTTCTCATTTCTACTAGGTTTCCATCCAGGTACAAGTATACCATTACTGTTTCAGAACTCCAAAACCACAGTGGAGGATGATGAGACGTTGAGGAGCATGCTTCAGGAGGCTGAGGCTGTTCAGATGCAGGCTAACAGTGCAGAACAGGACTATGAGGAGGTGATTCGGCTTCTGGAGGCTGAAATCAAAGATCTGAAGGAGCAACTCGCTGAGAAGAAACACACGAGTTTGCAGGTGACAAACGTAAGTAAAATGCCTCAAGTTCTATAAATAAAACACAACTGGGTGAGCTGTTATAGTAAAATAATTAACAATGGGGTAGTCTGATGTCCATCAGTCTATCCATCCATCCTTCTGTCCGCCATCCATTTATCTGTCCATCCATCCATTCATTCATAATTAATAATAATAATAATTTATCAATTTGTATAGAGCTTTTTACAATGGTACATTGTCTCAAAGCAGCTTTACAGAAATATCATTTTTACATTTACAAGCGACTTACTAATGAGAGCACATTCACACACCAATGCTAGCAGAGCTGCCATGCAAGGTGCTAGCTTGCCATCGGGGGCAACTTAGGGTTCAGTGTCTTGCCCAAGGACACTTCGGCATGGGATCACCCGGGCCGGGATTCGAACCACCGACCCTACGATTAGTGGATTAGTGGACAACCCGCTCTACCGACTGAGCCACAGCCGCCCTCATTCATCCATTGGTCCTTCCAACTGTCCATCCAGCCATTTCTCCATTCAAACTTCCATCCATCCGTCCTTCCATCTGCCAATTTACCCATTTATTTATCTATCCTTCCATCCATCTCTACATCCTTTAGTCCATCCATCTGTCCATTTATTCATCCATCCTTCTGTCCAACTGTCTATCCCTCAGTCCCTCCATTCATCCGTCCACACTTTTTTTTTTATAAACTTTCATACTTTATTCCATTACCATTGACACTTCCTAGTGTTGCTGAATATAATATCTAAATATAAAGTCTGCAGCAGGTTATTAATGGGACTTTCTTTTCATTTCAGGAAGAGATGATGGAACTGAACAAGAGGCTTTCCATTATCGGCAGCCAGCTAAGAAACTCTGAGCTCATGAGGAAACATCTGGAAATCTCCAATAAAAAGCTGCTGGGCTTTGCTCATGTACACAAAACATAATTACACACCGTGAATAATGTTTAACACCAAACAATTCATCAAAAAATAGAGGCATTTCTAATGCCTTGCAGAAAACATAATAAAGTTAATCAATTTTAAAGGTGTATTTTGTAATATTTCAAACTTTTTCTAAACCAGCAAACATAATTTCAGTGATGGCTTAAAGGAAGTTTCTCATTAATGCCATGGATCTTGCTAGTTTCTTTATTTAAAGCTTTATTTAAAGTTTAATCAGGAAGGAAAATTTGCCAAATAACTCATCAGCGCCTCCCCTTTTGCTTAAACGGCAACTTGTGAGGTTTATTTAGTTGATAGTAGGGGACTGGCTGAACAGAGGGAATTGTTTGTCAAGATTTTCATTGCAATTGTGTAATCGTTTAAAACGGCTTCTTTAATACATTCTTTATAAAAACATTTTTAAACAGAATGTTCATAAAGTCCTCACCGCTGGCGGTTTCATTGCGACCGAGAGAAGGTGAGTGACCAGAAATGGAGTTACAGTTTACAAATGTTCAAACCTGTAAACTCCACCTTGTGCTGATTTCGAGCCCAACACCTTTCGCCAGGTCGTCCCCGGCAACAGACAGTCCGCAAATCTTAGACTCCACCCACCAGCTCGTAGCTGAGGCCAGAGAGCTCATGGAGAGGGTGTGCTCCCTTTGTGCAGACGATCACAGTGAGTGCCTCACACACAAAACCAAAAAGATGGGGTGGTGTGTTACGACCATGCAAAGCGGAGTTACCTTTACCACGCTGAAGATGATTATTTTCCCATAACGTCGGTGCTTTATTCCTCTTATACCACGCCGATTATTCATCTATTACATTTCGTTTTTACTTAACGAATGACGCATCATAAATTTTATCCATTTAGACATGTTGTGGAAGGTCCACAAAACAAGTTCCTGTTGTTCATTGGTTAGAATCCAGAAATCGAAAGCACTATGGTTAAAAATAAATACATTTTGGTAACACAATCTTTTTAATAAGATCGATACGCCCAAATATGGTCAAGCGTTCGGTTTTGTCCTACGTAGCTGTGTCTTGTTTGCGTTCTCAAAGAAAATATTTTTTTAAGAAAAATGAAGCGGAGAATTTGACTTTTTATTTATTTAATTATTTGTTTGTTTGTTTGTTTATTTATTTTTCTTTCTGTGCAGCGTTACCGCCGATCACAGAAGGATCTATCACTGGTCCAGGGTTCGAGTGTGTGGTCGAGTAAGTTCAGCAATGTACTGTATAGTGTGTGTTCTGGTGCTGTATACATTTCTGCATAAACATCTGCATTTTTTAGTGTCCTGCATAAAAGACTAGGCCGTAAACCTAAACATTAATATACGGATTAGGACAGAACCTCAGACAGTTGCCATGGCAGCTGCAAAAGCTTCGCCGTGACTGCTAAATACTTAGCTAGACAACAAACATCACTTGTTGAATAGTTGTTTTTGATAAACTGTTCATTACTGTATCGGGTCATTTGTTTAGAATGACCCGTTTGTTTAGAAAAAAAAGCACTTTCATATTTTTTCTTGCCAGTTTATAGATAAAGCCGCGTACTCAGCCGGACGAGGAGAAAAATAGGTATATTTTGGCTGTCAGAGGACTCAGAATAATCTGCTGGCATGCAGAGCTGTCTGTCCGGATAGCCGCTCTGAGCGAAGCTTTAAAAACTGCAGTGACAGGATTATTTCTGAAGCGCATAGAATGCGAGCAAATAGGATTATATTAAGCATTTCTCATTCCTCACTAATCAGAATATATTTCTGCATTTGGATATTTATACCAAATCCTTCATAGAGAAGATTGATGTCTACAAGAAAGACAATTGAGTGTGCTAAGTTTGATAGGGGATATCATTAAGTGCACTATTTTTAGGGAATGCTAGTGAGGTATTCAGTATTCTGGGCATAGTGAGTACAACTTTTAACAAAGAATACAAGTGCATGAATTAATTATTAGGGAATTTCCAATGACTGTACTGTTTTTATTAGGAATTTCCAATGAATGTACTATTTTTATTAGGAATTTCCAATGACTGTACTGTTTTTATTAGGAATTTCTAATGACTGTACTATTTTTATTAGGAATTTCCAATGACTGTACTGTTTTTATTAGGAATTTCCAATGACTGTACTATTTTTATTATTAATTTCTAATGACTGTACTATTGTAATTAGGAATTTCCAATGAATGTACTATTTTTATTAGGAATTTCCAATGACTGTACTATATTTATTAGGAATTTCCAATGAATGTACTATTTTTATTAGGAATTTCCAATGACTGTACTATTTTTATTATTAATTTCTAATGACTGTACTATTTTTATTAGGAATTTCCAATGACTGTACTATTTTTATTAGGAATTTCCAATGACTGTACTATTTTTACTGACAATACTAATGATTGTTCTATTCTTTAGGGAATATTACTGACTGAACTAATATTTTCAGTTTTTAACATGTACTATTGGTTGTGTCCTTGTCTCACAGAATGAATCATCAGCCCCAGAAGCCTCTTGCTGGACTTCACATTAAAGAGACTCGACGTCTCTAAAAGAGCTCAGTGAGACAAACACGAACCCCAAAACACCAGTGCAAGAGGAGGATCAACAATAATCCACCTATTATTATTCTTGAAACTCAGTTCAATTCTAAAGTGTGTGTTACATTTTATCAGGTGTCCATACGGGGCCCCAAACACACCATTCATCAGAGCATTTGTTCTGAAAAGTGCTATAATATTTAAGAGATGTTCCACTCTGAACCGTTACTGTAAGCAGAAGCTGTAAGCGTCTTCACGGTTACTGGTTTTGATGTAAATATCACCGTTACCACCGTCTCGTACACACGTACACAGTGTATTACAGTACGTGCGTTATGAATACTACAGTAATACAATACGTTCCCTCGAACAGCAAGAACAGCACTCTCTGAACACAACAACTATGTTTTGTTAGAACAATTTCTGATAACACTTTGCATTACGGTTCCTTTAATGATCATTATCTTGAACATTAACAAAGAATAAATATAGCAAGTGATGAGAAATGAACACACCTATCAACTACTGTTTCTTTAAATGTGAACAAAATACTCTTTCTTTGACCGTTTCATTTAGTTCATGACTTAAATATTCATAAATTAGCAAACAATTTCATTACATCATGTTCGGGCTCGCGAGTGGCACTACAGGAAAGTGTTCATCATATTTCTCTCCCCTGTCAGCTTGAGCTCGTGATTACATAGCTTATTATATGGTTTATCCATCCATCCATCTTCAACCGCTTACTCCTTTTCAGGGTCACGGGGGAACCTGGAGCCTATCCCAGGAGGCATATGTGGTTTATTTATTTATTTATTTATTTAAAGCATGCATTCATACAATTGTTAACGGCTTCGTTAATGTTTCTGATGGTGTATTTTCATGCAATTTTTCTAGTTGGTTCGTGTTAACAAATGTGTTGAATCATGCCCATTAAGGAAACCTTAATACAAGGTGTTACTTAAATTTTGAGCTTACATGACTTCTAGAATTTTCCAGCACATCTATATCTACACAACATGCATGGTCCAGATTACCCAAAAAAAAAAAAAAAAAAACACTAAATCAACATTATGTTTCATATTTAACACATTTCAACACCTGATACTGACAGGGCGGCTGTGGCTCAGTGGGTAGAGCGGGTTGTCCACTAATCCACTAATCGTAGGGTTGGTGGTTCGAATCCCGGCCCGGGTGATCCCATGCCGAAGTGTCCTTGGGCAAGACACTGAACCCTAAGTTGCCCCCGATGGCAAGCTAGCACCTTGCATGCAGCTCTGCTACCATTGGTGTGTGAGTGTGTCTCATTTGTAAGTCGCTTGTAAATGTAAAAATTCTGTAAAGCTGCTTTGAGACAATGTACCATTGTAAAAAGCGCTATACAAATTGATAAATTACTGTGTAACAGCCATTATGGTTCACATGTGCAATGTACTGTGTGTGTGTGTGTTTCAAAGTTATTATTTATTACTGATTGCACTTGCTTTAAAAATGCTAATATCATAATAATCATGCAATGCTATCTATATCTGTGGCCAAAATGTGTTTTTTGCTGGTTGTATTGTTTTTTATTAAAGGAAGTATAAGACTGTGAACTGTGTGTGTGTGTGTGTGTGTGTGTTGAATGTTTTTAGCATGAAGCAGGAGGATAGAGAGACTCCTAAATCCTGGGGATTTACTGTATAACAAATCCCTGCTATTTATCTGACCGCAAAACATGAAGCGCACGTTCTTCTTTTTCCTCTTTAAATCTCCTATGAAAAAAAAAATCGTTATAGAAACAATCTTTATGCAACAGCACGGCTTTATGCTTTCTAATGGGGTCCAGAAGTTCAGTGTGTCCGTGATGAAACACTAATATACATCGGTCACATTTCTGAGATATTTCTGTAGATATTCAAGTCCCGGTGGAAATTCAGAGGTCAACGTTTCAAAGATGGGTGATTATATTAATTCTCTAGATTGGTGTTTGAGTCAAATTTGTTACTACAGTAATAAATGGACATTTTTCTTTTTAAAACGGTATTGTATAAATATTTTTATTATTATTTTTTAAACTTTTGAGATGTCATTAAATAATCTAATACGATCTAATATGATAAGTCTGCTCATTCAGGCTCAGAACATGTGTATTAAGCTAGCTAGCAAACCTAGCAACAAAATTGTGACAGTTATGGTATATTTAGCAGGTCTTGGTACAAGTGAACAAGAGATTTAGACTTCAAGGTAGTGTGAAGTTTCTCACACACTTAAAACACTGTTTTTTGGGGGGGTCTTTTTGTCTCACCATTAAGGATTACAGTTTTACAGTAATAAAGATCAACTAAGGAAAACTTGGAGAAACAACTGATCATGACCTCAAGACTTGAACAATTCCTTTCAGATGCTCTTAGTTTGGCCCGCTTGTTACGCAGAGCTTCTGAGAGCCAAGGTCTGCTATGATCTGCCACGTCTATTTAGATCAAAAGGTGCAGGATATTTGTTGGTACCTGGAATAGTGAAGGCTATAGCAGGGGGAAGAGCTTTCTCTTACAAAGCCTTACAGTTACGGAGCAGCCTTCCAATTAATGTTCGGGACTCAAGACCGTCTCATTGTTCAATGTATTTGTTTACTCAAGCCTATCCTGACTTTCTTTTACACAAAGCACACAGTCTTACCTAACAATCTATTCTCTCCTTCTGCTGAGCCACACATGCTTTTATAGAGATACCAGTGATCCTGACCCTTTCTGCTCTCTGGACCTGCATGATTTTTATTGATGCTCCACCCCTGGATGGATCTCTCATCAACTGGAGGCTACAGCCTGGAGATCGATTAGGATGATACCACTTGAAGTACCATGGAGATGGTTTTGAACCTCAAATCCACATGGACGTTCTCGCTGTGGTTGCTGGGACTACGGTTGCAGCGAAGGCCTTGGGACTGCAATTACCACATAGTTTTGCACTTGAGTCTCCTTTAGTGAACAGTGGACTAGTTCAACAGACAGACTTCATATAAAAACCGTAATGAACTTTCTTTTACTTTCACACTATCCATCGTTACCCAGATGACGACGGGTTCCCTTCTGAGTCGGGTTCCTCTCAAGGTTTCTTCCTCATTTCATCTCAGGGAGTTTTTCCTCACCGCCGTCACCACCGGCTCCCGCAATAGGGATAAATTCACACCCTTAAAATCTCTAACCTGTCTTTATGTGTCTGTAAAGCTGCTTTGAGACAACGTCCGTTGTTAAAAGCGCTCTACAAATCAAACTGAATTGAATGATGAACACTGAATATGGCAAACATTTATAAATGATTTTAAATCCTTTCAGAAATCCGAGCAGGTTAGCTCATGTGAACTAGCTGACCAGTACTAGCGGTGTGGGGATTTATAACATTCATGAATATAAATTGAGAAATCCTGTCAGGTTAGGTCATATTAACCAGCTAGCTTTCAGGAGTCCTGAAGCTTATACAAATGTAAAGATTTGAATAAATTCTCTCAGACATCATGTCAGGTTAGGTCCTGTTAGCCACTTAAACAGAATTAGCTGTTAAAATTATGAAGAATAAACACAGCAAACAGTGAACGTGATGGAGATTTATAAAGCCTCTCAGAAAACATGTCATGCTAGCTAGCTAACGTAGTTTAGCAGTACAACGTGAGGATTGCAGTTTTAACGCTATGGGATTGCTAACATTCGAGTGGAACTTGAGAATTCCTATCAGGTTAGCGTCTGTTAGCTATCTGGCTCTCGTCTTCTTGAATATTAGGAGCGTTTATTAATGTGAATGCAAAAGTCCTCAGAAATCCTTCCTGGTTGGATTTTGATGGCTAGCTGAACATCTGGGCATCAGGTTACCTCTTAATAACCAGCTAAGTACCATTAACCGTTAAGGCCATGGACGGTACAAAATCCTCTCAGAAATGCAGTCAGGTTAGCTCAAGTTATCAAGCTATTGTGAACACTGAAAATTATAAACATTTAAATGCAATTGAGAAAAAAAAAAAAAAAAACACCCTATCAGGCGACCAACGCAATTTCCGGCACTCCGAAAAGATGTGTGCTGTTTTAAATCTCAAACGATATTAAATCTCGTCGTTTACACTGCTTTATACCTGCATCATCGAACCCCTTGTTTAATAAGTTATAAAAAATGCACGGAAATCCCTCCCAAATCATCTTGATGGAGCTATATTGTGAGATTGTGTGCAAAATAGGACAACGCTACAGATGATTCCCTTCATGGGGGTCGAAAGAAAGCAGATCATCTCAAGCCATCAGTCTGGTTTTATATATATATATATATATATA
>JAFFST010055378.1:87401-92401 GCA_022414735.1 Noturus placidus
ACCAAACTACACAACATGTCCTCATACAGCACACCAAACTACACAACATGTCCTCATACAGCACACCATACAAACCTACACAACGTCTCCTCATACAGTATACGAACTACACAATGTCTCCTCATACAGTATACCAAACTACACAACATCTCCTCATACAGTATACAAACTACACATCTCCTCATACAGTATACAAACCTACACATCTCCTCATACAGTATACAAACCTACACATCTCCTCATACAGTATACAATCTACACAACATCTCATACAGTATACAAACCTACACAACATCTCCTCATACAGTACACCAAACTACACAACATCTCCTCATACAGTATACAAAACTACACATCTCCTCATACAGTATACAAACCTACACATCTCCTCATACGGTATACCAAACTACACAACATGTCCTCATACAGTACACCATACAAACCTACACAACGTCTCCTCATACAGTACACAAACTACACAACGTCTCCCATACAGTATACCAAACTACACACATCCTCATACAGTATACAAACCTACACAACATCTCCTCATACAGTATACAATCTACACAACATCTCCTCATACGGTATACCAAACTACACAACGTCTCCTCATACAGTATACCAAACAACACAACGTCTCCTCATACAGTATACCAAACTACACAACATCTCCTCATACAGTACACCAAACTACACAACATCTCATACAGTATACCAAACTACACAACATCTCCTCATACAGTATACCAAACTACACATCTCATACAGTATACAAAACTACACATCTCCTCATACAGTATACAATCTACACAACATCTCATACAGTATACCAAACTACACAACATCTCCTCATACAGTATACAAACTACACAACATCTCCTCATACAGTATACCAAACTACACAACATCTCCTCATACAGTATACAAACTACACATCTCATACAGTATACCAAACTACACAACATGTCCTCATACAGTACACCATACCAAACTACACAACATCTCCTCATACAGTATACCAAACTACACAACGTCTCCTCATACAGTATACAAACTACACAACATCTCCTCATACAGTACACCAAACTACACAACATCTCCTCATACAGTATACAAAACTACACATCTCCTCATACAGTATACAAACCTACACATCTCCTCATACAGTATACAAACCTACACATCTCCTCATACGGTATACCAAACTACACAACATCTCCTCATACGGTATACAATCTACACAACATCTCCTCATACGGTATACAAAACAACACATCTCCTCATACAGTATACCAAACTACACAACGTCTCCTCATACAGTATACCAAACTACACAACGTCTCCTCATACAGTATACCAAACTACACAACGTCTCCTCATACAGTATACCAAACTACACAACATCTCCTCATACAGTATACAAACTACACAACGTGTCCCATTTGTGTGAACGACTTGGAGTTTAACTAAGTGACTTTGTGTTAAACAATACGTGTGCGTGTGTGTGTGTGTGTAATAGGTTTAATGTGTGGTTTGATATTGTTAACGATTAACAGAATAAGGTGCCTCTCTGTACACTTCCCTTCCTTGCAAAAACACGTCTATTATACGGCTATAAATCCGCAGAGACTCGACTCAGATAAAGGGAAAAGAAATTGCTTTTGAATGGATTCTCACGAGTGCGCGGCTGAATCCATACCTCTGTGTCCAGTTCGTCCGTATAGTGAGAATTAATTGTGATAAAGCAACTCTTACAGTCTTAATAAACACGTTTAGTGGTGTATTCATTAATGAATGCCATTAATATTCATCTGAATGCAATATAAAATCAAAAAATCATCCTAGTTCATTTCCCTGGTCACTGGAAAAGATCAAAATCAGTTCCCCCGCCCCCTTTAGTCCTTCTTATTATTTGGTGATACTAAGTCATAGTTTTGAGAAACGCTCAAACAGGCTTCCACGGATTCAAACTTGTCCTTCGGTCGTCCCGGAAACTCCCTAAACTGCATATTCGTTAAAGCCACATGTCAAAAGTGTCCGTAGTGTGTGAATGTGTGTGTGATTGTACTCTGCGATGGACCGGCACTCTGTCCAGGGTGTACCCCGCCTTGTGCCCCATGCTCCCTGGGATAGGCTCCAGGTTCCCTGCGACCCTGTAGGATAAGCGGTCTAAAAGATGGACAGGGTGTCAATCCATCACATACACACTCACACACCCATTCATACACTATGGACACTTTAGACACACCCATCAGCCTACCATGCATGTCTTTGGACTGGGGGAGGAAACCCCCGCAGCACGGGAAGAACATGCAAACACCGCCCACATAAGAAACCCACATAGGTTTCCTTTAGGGTTTTCATCCAAATCTCCAAAAACATGCCAGTAGATGAATCAGCTACTCAAAATTGTTCCTAGGTTGAGGACCGAATGTGAGATCTCAGGGTTACACCCAGTTTTCCATGAATAATAATAATAATAATAATAATAATAATAATAATATTAATAATAAATTCTGCTGTATGAAGCCCATAAATGCTTGTAAATTTTCAATATACAGATACATATATACATATACATACACTATATATACATACACTATATATATATATATACACACTCTATATATACATACATACACTATATATACACACACATACACTATATATAGTGTAATATATATATACACACACACACTATATTTATATACACATACACTATATATATATATAAACACTCTATATATACATACATACACTATATATACACACACACTATATATAGTGTAATATATATATACACACACACACTATATTTATATACACATACACTATATATACATCCATACACTATATATACATCCATACACTATATATACACATACACACTATATATAGTGTAATATATATATATACACACACACACACTATATTTATATACACATACACTATATATACACACTCTATATACATACACTATATATATAAACACTCTATATATACATACATACACTATATATACACACATACACTATATATAGTGTAATATATATATACACACACACACTATATTTATATACACACACACACTATATATATATAAACACTCTATATATACATACATACACTATATATACACACACATACACTATATATAGTGTAATATATATATATATACATACATACATACACACACATAATATACTATATATACTGTACATATACACACGTACACACACATATACATACACATATATACATATATATATATACACACACATACACTATATACACACACATACACTATATATAGTGTAATATATATACACACACACACTATATTTATATACACATACACTATATATATATAAACACTCTATATATACATACATACACTATATATACACACATACACTATATATAGTGTAATATATATATACACACACACACTATATTTATATACACATACACTATATATACACACTCTATATACATACACTATATATATACATACATACACTATATATACATACATACATACACTATATATACACACATACACTATATATACACACATACACTATATATAGTGTAATATATATATACACACACACACTATATTTATATACACATACACTATATATATATATATATATATATATATACACACACATAATATACTATATATACTGTACATATACACACGTACACACACATATACATACACATATACATATATATATATATACACACACATACACTATATACACACACACATATATATATATATAATGAGCACCATGTGAGCATTTAGCTCTTTTCCTTGACATCACGTGGTGGAGAGGTTTGTGATCAATCAGGACTGTTTTGGATTTAAAAGTAGATTCAGATCATTTTCACGAGATGTCTGGGTGGGATTGTTAGGACTCACCTGTTACCTGTTACTGAATTCATTGTTAATTACAGTAATAAATATGAAATGTAATGATAGTAACCTGTGATTTAAGGCTCATATGGGTGACGTTTCTGTAGCCACAGTGGCAGAAACAGTGCTCAGTTCTTGTTGTTGTTTTGGAGGGGTCATGGACACGTTGACCGCTACAGTCCCCTGGCCGCCATGTTGGCTCATGGTGGTTCTGTTTCTCCTCACCGAGCTCCTGATTCGGCTCGAGAACCTCCTCAGGACGCCTGCGAGCCCCTTTTCCTTCTTCTTCAGCAGACCCATGTCGTCCTCGAGCTCCTCAGGAGGAACCTCGATGTTCCCCGTGTACCAGAACACCCACCAGATCAGGCTGAGGAAGATGACGATGGCGCCCGCGTAGATGAGGAAGTCGTAGAAGAAGATGTCGACGAAAACCCCGAGCAGAAGCACGAGGAGGCCGCACGCGTCGAACACCACGGCCAGCCAGAACGCGCACGAGCACCGGCCCAAACCGCCCAGAACCGGCTCCTCCATCAGGATGGCCCTCAAATGTAGTGATAAATAAATAAACAAATAAACAATTTGGCTCGTTTATGTTTTTCTTTTTTTAAAACAATTATCTCGAATGAGAGAAGTTTTCATAACATAAATAAATCTATCCTGAGGTAAAGCGCGTGACCGCAGGTAAAGGTGATCCAGGTGCGTGACACCGTTACCTGTAAACGGTAAGTGGGAGGGGCCACACCTCCAGAACCAGGAAGTAACAGAAAGGAAATACCTACATGAATACTTACCAAAAAAAAGTCAATAGTTTAGTTTTGTTTGTTTGTTTGTTTTCTTTTTCCACCTCTAATCTGTTCTTTTTGTCCCCTCCTTACACCTGTGTCCTCGTGTGTCCTCTTTTTATACTTCTATATTTCCCTTTTTTACTTTAATGTATGTCTACTCGTTTTTGTACTATTATTGTCATTCATTACTCAAGAAAAAAAGAGATATGTGCCTATGTTTATATTTATTTTTCAAATCCCAAGATAATCAACAGGTGTACAGATTCCTAATTGTGTGTGTTAAGACA
>JAFFST010055378.1:97401-101693 GCA_022414735.1 Noturus placidus
CACCTTTAAGGAGCAGAGCGGAAACAAGAAAGCACTGACTTTATTTCCTGGGTCTTTTTTATTACTCTAGACTTTCTATCGACTTTTTTGGGGAGGTTTTAAGCACGGAAAATCACTTTTAAAGGAGAGTTCGAATGAAAACTTTTTTTTTGTGCTCTAGAAACTGAAAATATGCAAATAACGTAGACTACATGTGATAGAATTGCGGCTTCAAGGTGGCCGGAATTCATAGCAATTCATAGTGTTGGAAACCACTATCAGCAAGTACTGAACAAGTTGATAACTTGAAATTGATGACTGAGGCAGTTTTATAGCAATACTAAACTGGTTAGAGACCAAACATACCTCGGGGTAACAAGGTGTTTCTTTAATCAGACGTTGAGTAACGTGTAAGCTACGCTCTCAGATATAAAGGTATAAACTGTACTTTTCCCTGCTTCTGTGTATATATATATATATATATATATATATATATATATATATATATATATATATATATACACACACACACACACACACATACACGCACACACATTATATAGATAGATAGATAGATAGATAGATAGATAGATAGATAGATAGATAGATAGATATAGATGTGTGTGTGTATCTTTATCTTTTAGGGACCACTGATGTACCTTTAAAGCTTTACTTAAACACTACTTAAAGGTACAGTACATTGTGTATATATACACATATATACAGTATATAGATCAGTGGAGTATACCTTTAATTAGCTTTAAAGGAAAGATCAGTGGTCTTTAAGGTCCACGTGCCTTCAAATATATTTTTTAAAGTATAAAAATACAAACTAAAAAGGTACTAAAGTACTAAAACTTCAGACACGAAACATAATTTGGTCGATCACATACACATACACTTGGGAAACATTTTAATTTTTAACTAAACTAAGCAACACCACATGAAACCTTCTCAGGTAAAACGTGCAAAAGTACAAACAATCAAGATGTAGCCTTGATGCAACAAAGAAAAAACAAAAGGAAAAGAAAAGTACCTTCATTTCTGCAAGTGTACATTTAATTAGCTTTAATGTAAAGTTCTAAAGCTACAGTGTTCTCGAAGATCCAATTACAGTATGTGCCTTCAGTTATTTTTCAAAAAGGTATACAGATGCAATAATAAAGGTATTAAAGCTGTAGAAATTGGTGGAACCAGCAATCATAAGGTAATGTAGAGTTTGGTGGCTTTATTTCTGAGAGTGTTTGCTTAGAACATGCTGAGTGGACTGAGATTTAGCACTGTAATAGGATTCAGCCAACGTCACAGGTCTGAAGTCAATCTGAAGTCGGGTTGTTATTATCCATCCATCCATCCATCCATCCATCCTCTACCGCTTACTCCTTTATCGGTGTCACGGGGAACCTGGAGTCTATCCCAGGGAGCATCGGGCACGGGGCGGGGTACACCCTGTACAGGGTGCCAGTCCATCACAGGGCACAATCACATACACACTCACACACTACGGACACTTTAGACATGCCAATCAGCCTACCATGGGGGGTAGGGGGGAGGACTGGGGGAGGAAACCGGAGCACCCGGAGGAAACCCCCTGACGCACGGGGAGAACATGCAAACACATGGCCCCGGCGGGACTCGAACCCCGGAGGTGTGAGGCGAACGTGCTAACCCGTGCTTAGTTTAGTTATTATTATTACTACTATTACTATTATTATTACTACTACTACTACTATTATTATTATTATTATTATTATTATTATTATTATTACTACTACTACTATTATTATTATTATTATTATTATTATTACTATTATTATTACTACTACTACTACTACTACTATTATTATTACTATTATTATTACTACTACTACTACTATTATTATTATTATTATTATTATTATTATTATTACTACTACTACTACTATTACTATTATTATTACTATTATTATTATTATTATTATTATTATTATTATTATTATTATTATTATTATTACCCGACTCACCTGTGTAGAAAACGCTGGTTGCTAAGGGCGACGCAAAGCTCTGATCCAGAGCTAACTTGGAGACCACCATGCCGAGGGACCTTCCCGGGAACCGGCGCTCGAGCGCACGCAGCCAAAAGTAGTTCCAGTTCCCATGGAAACAGAACGCCACGAGCGCTACGTTCCTCGTGCGCTTCCAGTCCAGCTCGCTGCCGTCCTTGTGCGTCACGCGCTGATGGAGCAGATCCCCGCCGGCGAACAGACAGCCGTACAGAGACACGTTGGTCAGCCACGGGAACACTTTCCTCATCTTCATTCAAATCCAATCAATTACAATGATAGGCTAATTGTGGCCTAATTATAATAATAATAATAATAATCAATTATATTCGCGTGAGCTGGGTACGTTTTGTCACTGTTGCTAGGCTTTGACCTGTGCTGAAGGAGTCGAGCGCGTGAGTGAGCGACTTAATGGGTGCGTCTCAAACCGAGGATGACCTCCTGTCACCTTGCTGTCCGGGTCATGAAGCGGTTGCCAGGTTGGATTAATACTGTGTACATAACAAACACGGGTTTAAGAGCCTCTCATCTGCTCGGTTTGTTAATACACAGCCACTGTTTTGCACACTTTCTCATGCATGTAATTATCCAATCAGCCAATCAGGTGGCAGCAGCAGCGCAGTGCATAAAATGCATCATGAGAAAGGGTTTCAGTTAATGTTCACATCGAAGGGGGGTTCTTAGTGATCTGAATGGTGGGAATGGTGTTGCCAGATTGAGTGCTTGAGTGTTTCAGAACCTGCTAATCACCTGTGATTTTACACCCAAAATGGAATGATAAACAAAAGACTTCCAAGGAGCGCCAGTTACATTGCCAGAGACATCTCTACCTGCAGTTCTCACCTGGTGTCCCATTGAACCTAAGCAGTGTTGAGCTTGGCCGGTATCTGGAAGGGGGATCTCCTGGGGGTGCTCACCAGACCCTGGGGGTCTGTGTGGGGGACACTATACTGTTAAAACAGCATATTATGAGACGTTAAACCGAGGTCCTGACTCTCTGTGGTGGTTAAAAATACTAGGACACTTCTAGTAAAAGAGTAGGGGTATAACGAGGGTGTCCTGGTGAAATTCTCCCATTGGCCCTTCTTTATCATGGCCACCTCATAATCACCATCTCTGGATTAGCAACATCACTCTCCTCTCCTCTCCAATAAGATGGATGCTACACACCGGTGGTTATTGATGAGCCCCGCCCCCATACTGATATATATATACTGATATACTAATATATATATATATATATATATATATATATATATACCTAACCAACAGTTCTTCAGGTGGAAACGCCTTGCTGATGAGTGAGGTCAGAGGACAGACCGGTTTGAACTGACACAAAGGCTATACAGTAACTCAAATAACCACTCTTTTCAACCGCAGTGAACAGAAAGCAGAAACATGTAGGTGGATGGCCTTCTAGGTGTGAATGTGAATGACAAAGCACTAACTGAAGTTACAGTAAGACACTGTAACTTCGATCAGTCTTTGCACTGACGATCGGTCTGACACCTTGTTGGTCAGGTTCAGCAAGACGCAGGTATTTATTTTTCCTTACTAAGTTGAACACATTCATATGTAGACAGTACAGGAGACACCTGACAGGCGAGATTTTGTGTAAACATAAAACTCTGATGCTACGTATCTATACGTGTTTAGAATAAGAGTCTAAGAAGGCATCCTTGTATCTCTTACATACACAACCCGAATATATAATAATAATAATATAATAATGTATCAATTTGTTTAGCGCTTTTTACAATGGTACATTGTCTCAAAGCAGCTTTACAGAAATATCATTTTTACATTTACAAGCGACTTACTAATGAGACACACTCACACACCAATGGTAGCAGAGCTGCCATGCAAGGTGCTAGCTTGCCATTGGGGGCAACTTAGGGTTCAGTGTCTTGCCCAAGGACACTTCGGCATGGGATCACCCGGGCCGGGATTCGAACCACCAACCCTACGATTAGTGGATTAGTGGACAACCCGCTCTACCCACTGAGACACAGCCGCCCGAATATATATACGCCGAATATATACATGGGCGTAACCATGCATTCTTTGGGGAGGGGGGTCGTGTGTCCCCCAATGTTGAGGAAATAGCTATCTGCCCCCATATACAGTACAAAATATTTTCTATATGTCACCCTTTAATGAACCCTGCCAACGGATCTGTCTTTTCAGTCGGTACAGCGGGATGTCCACTAATCGTAGGGTTGGCGGTTCGATTCCCGGCCCACATGACTCCACATGCCGAAGTGTCCTTGG
>JAFFST010055379.1:5184-23711 GCA_022414735.1 Noturus placidus
GCCCAACCAGTTATTAGGTTTAGGGGGCAATCACTTTTTCACACAGGGCCATGATGGTTTGGATTTTTTTTCACCTTTAATAATAAACACCTTCATTTACAAATTGCATTTTGTGTTTACTTGTGTTGTCCTTGACTATTGTTTAAATTGGTTTGATGTTCTGAAACACTTAAGTGTGACAAACATGCAAAGGAACAGGAAATGAGAAAGGGGGCAAGCACTTTTTCACACCACTGTATATGTTGATTCTTCACAAAAAAAATGACAGTTTTATATCTTTATGTTTGAGGCCTAAAATATGGCAAAAGGTCGAACAGTTCAAGGGGGGCGAATACTTTCGCAAGGCACTGTATATATACAGTGTATATATATACACTGTACATATACACTGTGTGTATATATATATACACATGCAAATTGGTTTCACTCTGAACACATTTTGCATTTTTTTCTATGTTCTTTTGAATGACCATGGACTAAAATGAATTATCAGATGCCACAAATGAACCTTCTGCCATCATTTACATATTTTAATAGCCATGTACGAAGCAATGCGATAAAATGAAATTAAAAATGACCTTATACGGCCATAGGCATTGTTTAGACTCAGGACAGCTGTCATTTGCTTCTATTATCAAGCAACTGTCTGACGCCGAACACAACCGCGCTTCCCCTTTGTGTGTTCGCAGAGACTAGGCTAATGGCTGAGAGGCAGGAATTTCGCCAATAGTTGCTGCAAGCCTTTTATAATCAACCAATTGTTGTGGGAACTAAATTTTCTCAAATTTAGAAATTGTTAACTGTCCGAAAAAGAGGACATGTCCAGGAAAATGAGAACGTATGGTCACCCTAAATATGTGATCAGTCACAATGTAGTTTTTTTCACTGTAATATATACTTATGTATGATTATGAGCCTTCAGTTATGTTATGCTAGGAAACAAGCTACACCGTCATTTGGATAAGTGCTTGCAAAAATCAGGTAATAGTTCACATTCTAAATTCAACAAAACACCACAGTCTCAGCTAACAAATTTAGTGGATTCATGTATTTAGAAATAGGCCTAATCTTTTGGAGGCTTCCTCAGTGCTCGCAGTTCCAAGCAATTTCCGCTCTGCTTGTCTTATAGCTACTGTATGCCTCTCTATTGTGTATAACAAATAAATAACAGGAAGAGAATGCACACATATGCTTCTTAGGTTTGGCTGACAAGTACTTATTCTGAGCCCTGGCACTGCCAAGATGCCACTGTTGGGCCCTTGAGCAAGGCCCTTAACCCTCTCTGCTCCAGGGGCACTGTATCATGGCTGACCCTGCACTCTGACCCTAACTTCCTGGGATGCAGGGGTATGTGAAGAAATGCTGTGACCAATAAAGACTCATTACTGTGATCACATTCACCAGAATATTGAGATTATACATGATGTCTCCTTCATTAGACCAACCTTCTCATTCTCTAAGTCTCTTAATCTGTGTGTGTGTGTGTGTGTGTGTGTGTATGTGTGTGTGTGTGTGTGTGTATGTGTGGTTGCTTTGCTTGTCCTACAGTGTTCCGAAGTTTTTTTTTAAAAAAAAAGACCCTGGGGCTCAGTATCATATCAGAGCTTTCAACCACTTTAAATTTGGTTATGATATGCTAATAATAATGAAGAGAAATTAAGATGAAGTGCTTGGGGCTTGTATGGATTAGCCAATACTTGTACGCATACAACCTCATTAAAGAGTTAAATCTATTCCCCTTTCTGCATCCTGCTCGTCCTAAGGCAGAGCTTCTTGTTTTTTCCTAGGGAGTGTGATCTCTGAGTTAGATTAGTCTTTGCCCTTAGAAGTGCCCTTAGAAGTCTACCCTTAGAAGTCTGACTTCTAGACTTCAAGTCAAGCATTGAATCCTTGTGCTTTGACTTCAAGGCTGCTGGTGTGATTTTGAAGGATTTAAACTGCTTTTTCACACATGCATACTCTTTTATTTGATTTCTAGTCAGTGCAAGTGCATATGAACACAAACACGCACATACTGTACACTCACACGCACTCACTCAATATGCCAACATCAAAATATACTCAATATCAAAATAAGTGCTGATAGAAAAAAAAATGTTTGTTCAATTGTATCTGAGCCAGTCCAGCTAAAACGACTTTAAAGGTCATGGCAAGGGCATCATCTCTGATGTTTTCATTTTGTGTGAACGTTTAAGTATAATAATGTCCAAGGTAGTATGACAGATATCAATGCTGTAACTGCTCATTGCAAATCCCACGTCTTGCAGCACTACTCGTATCAGCCGAGGCACGATCTGGCTGACTGTAGAATGATTACTATACTGTGCACATTAATTAGCATACAGTAATTACCGAATCAGGAACATGCAAGTATGTGAAAACAACAACAACAACAACAACAACAAAATTCAAGCCAAAGCTGTCATATATATTCATCGTCCATGTTCTTAAGAACACCTGTACACCTGCACATTCATGCAATTATCCAATCAGCCAATCATGTGGCAGCAGCACAATACATAAACTCATGGAGACACAGGTCAAGCGCTTCGGTTACATTAAATAGTTCTGTGGCAGCAGGGGCGTGGTCGAACGTCAGCTGCAGACGGAGAGCAGGAAGGTAGCGTGATGATTTTCACCTGTCTTATTACCACTAGTCTACTTATTAGTGTCTCTTTATGCTTTAAGTGTTTCCCGTAACCGGCAAGAAAGAGAGAGTGTGATACAGCTGGAAGTGCATGAGAAAGCATTGTAATTCCCTGTGGTCTCAGTCTCTCTCTCTCTCTCTCTCTCTCTCTCACACACACACACGCACACACACACACTCACTCACACGCCACGGAGCGTGAACTTGAACCCGATGGAGCGAAAGCCGACGAGTCAGTGACGTGCATGTTGTTTGTTGTTGTCCTGTTTTTCTTGAGTTCTTGAAAGTGCGCTGAAAAGCATGGAACGTATAAACGTGAGCCTGGAGTTCTCGCCTGCCTCCCGAGTCTTCTACAAATTCACGTCAAATATCAAATTGGGGGAAAGTGATCGTCAAAGTGAGCTCTGTCATTCTAACCAAAATGCAGGATGGCTTGAGTACTTTAAAAATTACTGAAATGATCAGCTGGGATGTTCATGCACAACAGGGGGGAGGGGCAAGTTAGGGGTTAGTTAAGTGTTCATGGAAGAGGTGGGTCTTTAGCCGTTTTTTGAAGATAGTGACAGATTCGGACTGAGGTCGGAAGGTCATTCCACCACTTAGGGAGGGTCAGTTTGTAGGTTCTGGAAAGGACCTGAGTAGGCACTACTAGGCGTCGGTCATTAACTAATCGCAGGTTGTTGTGAGGGAACATTAACCTCAAGGAGAGTGTTGAGGTAGTCTCATTCTGCATTCTGAATCATCTGAAGGGGTTTGATGGAGCTGGCTGGGAGTTTCAAGAGTCGTGAGATGCAATAGTCGAGTTTTGAGATGACAAGAGCCTGGCCTAGTAGCTATGTAGCCCCAAGATTTCTGGCTGTCCCGATTGGCTTGAATGGGGTTGGAATATCAGAATGGTGAGAAAAACAAAAAACATTCAACGAGCAACAGTTCTGCAAGTAGAAACACCTTGTTGACGATTACATACACCCACGAATTGTGTATACAGTTTTTTTTTCCTATTTTGACCTTTATCTGCATGATTTTATGCATTGGACTATTGCAACATGATTGCCTGATTGAATAATTGGATAAAACATTTTTTGAGCGTTTTCTCCCCAATGTAGCCATTTGCCAGTTCCCACCTATTAGCCTATTCTCTATTATATGCTTGGCGTATGTAGCTGAAGTACAAAATTTAATTTTAAATTAATTAAAATTAATTAATAATTTGAGTGTAAATTTGAGCGTTAATTTGAGGGTAACAACATTGTGAGTTATTCCTTCTTCTTTAACTTCTCTAAATCTGCCCATAAAACAATCAGATTTCGGAGGTCTTCACCTCTTCACACCCTTTACAACGCATACTCATGCTCTCTGGACATCTGGGCCATGTTGTGCCTGTGTCTGCTTGGGCTGCCAGATCAGGCAACAGATTCATCTTGAAGAGGTGCCAAATATGCCACAAGGCTCTAAGGGAAACCAAGCAGGGAAGGAAGAGGCATGCGGACTGAAGCAAGGTCAATGAGATTTGCCAGACCTTGGAATCTCCACAGCTTTCTGACCTCTCTCACCGCGTTCCAATTGGCTCTGCAAAAACAAGAGTACCCTTCACCTCCTGCTGGAGATCCTTCTGATGGGCTGCCTCTCTCTTTGATAAAGGAGGTCAATGAATAGATTTTGAAGCACTTCCATATACAACCCCCCAAACACACACACACACACACACACACACACACACAAATAAAACATAGGTTACTCCAGATATTAGTGGGCAGGCAAATCTAGGAAATTAGTTCAAGGCTGCTGTGATGGCACAATTTTTATGAATAACGCATAATCCCCTTTAAATGGAATCTCCAGCCACCGACATTCAAAGGAGGACAGGAAGGATTCAGTAATAGTAACACAAGAACCCAATTACATCACAGAAATGTAGAAAGGCTTGGGCTCGTTTCTACCTCCTCAAGCCAATAGACTCAATCAGATCCAAAAGAATGCCTGCAAGAATGGCAGGCCTCTTCTGCTTTCATTACTTGCCTCATTCAGATTTACCAAACAACATGAGTCCCCCCCCCCCACCCCTTTCTTTTTCATTTTCTATTACGCTTTGCTTTTGGCACTTGAGACAGGGACAAATCCTTAGGTCGGAAACCTCTGACCAAAGATCCCTTCACTTAATGGCGTGAATCAACATGCACAGACTAACACAATAGCACAGAGTCTGAAAGGAAGCACGATGGCATGTAAAGAAGTAGAAAAAAGAGACAGAGCTGAAAAGAGTGAGATATAATTTTACAGAGTGTCGAAAGCTTAAGGTACCGGGAAAAAATCTGTACAAATTTCCACTGAATAGTAAGTGCAGTCTATCCAAAATGATGTCGCTGTCATTGTGTCACTTTGGTGTTAATACGTCCATCCAATGGGCCTTATTTATCAAGCTGAATGTCACTGGATTTATTAATAAATTGTTCATTACACAGTGCATTCAAGAAAATCCATTAGTTTGGAAAAACTATATCCTACATGAGCGTTTTTTTATTTTTTTATTTTAATTTACATATAACGAGACTCACTAATGATAACCTCAACAGACAGGCCTTAAGTCATATAATTGGTACGAGTATATATGGATTCCATACTCGTGGTTAAATAGTTGTATATTGTAAAATGCACACACAAATATAATAAAAAATGTCATGAAACTCAGACATTTCATATTAATGAAAGCAATACAAGACAAATCCACTAGCACTAGCCATTGAATTAGGACAAAAGAAGCATCCTCTAAAAGGAAGAAGACGCTTCAATTAAACATTTATGCTGCTTTCGACTCAAGGTGGCAGCTGGGCTTGTTCCCAACCTTCAACCAGGAAAATCCAAAGAAAACACCTCCTCAACATGAAATTCCTACTCATCAACTCATTAACTATGAGTCCTTCCCAGTAGTGCTGGGTGATAAAACGATTTCCTCGATAACGATAAACTGAGGGCATTAAAATTTGGTAAACATTGTTTTCTATTTTTCCATCTAATGTACACCGCCTTGTCCCCGATGCTCCCTGGGATAGGCTCCAGGTTCCCCCGTGACCCTGAAAAGGAGTAAGCGGTTGAAGATGGATGGATCGATGGATGTCCTGAAATAGCCAACGGATGCAGCCTAATTTCACAGCATGCCGGGTTGGCATAAAACCAGCACAACCGTAAATGCAATCAGGCTGCATGCGGAATTGCATGGCCACTTGAAGGAATCACATCGAAAAAGAAAAAAAAAAAACTAGGCCTGAGGGCGAAAGTATATTCTTTACAAAAACTGTGACAGTGTTATGAAATTTTGTATTGTGATCATCATCAAAATCGATCAATATTAAAAAAATGATCATGATAACGTTTTTGGCCTAGCACTACTTCCTAGTTTACGGAGTGTCGGCAAATGAACATCCCTGTACACAGCATCCGAAGTAAAGAAAGTGGTACTTGTTATCTTTAAACATGGTGTAAACATGGTGGGAATCTTTTGTTCTGTTTGGCCTATAAAATATTTGGGATCAAGGTTGATCCTGGGCTGATTATGAGAGAGGACATTGAATCATCATTGCAGGTTTGTTTCCATCCATGCATTTTCTGTACCGTTAAACCTACACAGGGTCACCGGGGAGCCTGGGGCCTTTCCCAGGGAACGTGGGGCACATGGATGGGGTGCCAACTCATCACAAGGCACAATCACATACACACACCACCATTACAGACAATTTGGACATGCCAATCAGCTTACTGCGTATGTATTTGGACTGGGGGAGGAAACCGGAGTACCTGGAGGAAACCACCAAAGCACGGGGACAACATGCAAACTCTGTGAGGTGGGACTCGAACCCCCAAACCCTAACCACTGAGCTAACCCAAACCCTAACCACTGAGCTAACCACTAAGCTTCTGAATTGCACATTAATTTGTATATAACATATCTCATATTTCTATAGATGTCTTATATAACATATCTGTTAAAGTCTATGCAAAATGGAATACAATATACATCCCTTTATAGTACTTATTAATGCAGATTTAAGGTTTATTATCTTAATGTTTATTTTAACAGCTGTCCCACTTGACCAATCATATTGAGCTTCTTAGTGAAAAAGGACTGAACAGAAAGTTCAAGTGTCAAAATGCCATTCAAGATGCTGTTTACAATCCTTCTATAGTATGGGCTTCTATACATTATAGTCACACAGTTTATACACACAGTTTAATAAATGTACACTCACAAACTCTGGTCCCACAGGGATATGAGTAAAGGAGAGCAGGGTAAGAGGACCCGGTCTGTGTGTGCGTGTGTGTGCGCGCGTGTGTGTGTGTGTGTCTGTCTGTCTGTGTGTGTGTGTGTGTCTGTCGGTCTGTTCTGAGAGATCCTGAAGAGAACATTGGCTCAGCTCTACCTGGGCCACCTGCTCTGGCACTCCAGAAAGCAGCCTGAGGGGCATGAGGACACAGGAGACACAAGCAAGCCAAGATAATTCTTACTTCTTACATACTGAAACATTTCTTCATCCTTTTTTCAAACTAGTCCTTAAACACACACACACACACACACACACACACACACACACACCCACCCACACACACACATACACACTTTCCACTGAAGGACCTCACTCCCCAGTCAACACTGTGCCCGATGGCTGGGAATATCTATATTTTGCAGAGGAAATGTTTTAACTGTCGCTGTTACCTGGAGCTCTGCCTTTCAGACATTTCACAAGCGTTGTCCAAGCGTTGTATATGTCAATCCGCTCCCTTTACTTGGGTCAAGGATGATCCCAGAATGAGAGACAAATTATAAATGGTTTTGGGAGATTCTGAGGCATAGAAAATTGGTTAAATGTTCTATATTGCAAGCTTCTTTTTAATGCAACAGTACAGAACCACGAGGGACACAAAGAAGCAGTTCATTATAGTGATGGATGTGAGCGGGTATAACTATGCTACTTAATACATTGTCTCTCTGCTTCACCTATTTAAACCATCCTTTATCACTCTGTGCTCATCCCGATCATTAATTAAAGCATATTAGCATTCTTGAAAACAGCTTCTGTGCACATGCTGTAATGCAATGTGGACTACAGTAGTGTGAAAAAAGAGGAGCTGATTATTAGAATGTGTGTATTTTAGTGTTTGAGCTGTGCCAGTATTGAAAGAGAGCTTCAGTGCTGAAAGGTAATTAGTCCCACCTGGGTCTGTGAAGTGGAGTTTGTGTGTTTGTGTGTGTGTGTGTGTGTGTGTGTGAGTGAGTGAGTGAGTGAGAGAGAGAGAGAGAGAGAGAGAGAGAGAGTGAAGTACAATTTGTCTCATTAATCTGCCACGAGGGTAATTAAATGCATGGTAACACCTGGAACCTGCAAACGTGCCTCCAATCACCTGCCCATAAGTCTTTACTCCTCCAAAGCACACATCCACATAGACATTGGGCAGCAAGCCTCTACAGGGTGTCCCAAAACTCTCCATACCTGTAGGGGACTACTGTATGTATTCCAGCACCACGTCGGGTCGTGCCCTCGTCAGTGGATGTTGGTGGACGTCCATGTCACGGTTGGTCTGCAATACTTCCCGTATTTTTGAACTTGTTAATAAGTTTGGCGACAGTGTCGTGTGTGTGTGTGTGTGTGTGTGTGTGTGTGTGTGTGTGTGTGTGTGTGTGTGATGTGATCTCCATGTTTCCTGTTAAAGTCCAACGCAAACTTGTGACCACTTCCCGATACATGAAAATGATTTCAATACGTTCTTCTACGGTCTACGGTGTTCTTAAAGGCTATCTGAAATGTATAATAAATATATAAACTAATTATGAAACATTTTGGATGACACCTTGCTGAAAAGTGATCATTTCCTCATTTTCCTATGTATTTCCCTTTTGGCCCACCCTGCATATGGAAAAGTTCATTTTTTTCCGTAATTCAATTCAAAATGTGGAACGTTCATTCATTCTAGATACATTACAGATAAAGTGAAAAATGTCAAGCTTTTTTTGTTTTAATCTTGATGATTACGGCTTAAAGCTCACGGAAGTCAAAAATCCAGTATCTCAAAATATTAGAATAAAGAATTTATAACACAGAAATTTCGCCTTTCTGAAAAATGTTAATTTCTGCACTAAGTACTTTATCTATCCATCCATCTGTCCATCCATCTTCTATACCGCTTATCCTTTTCAGGGTCAGTACTTTATTTTACTTTTAATCATTTTGCAGGAATTACCACAGTAATACCACGGTCAGCAAACCAGTTACTAGTAGATTTGGCACTGTGGTCCTGCTGGAAAAGGAAATCAGCATCTCCATAAAGCTTGTCATAAAGCTTGTCAGCAGATGGAAGCATAAAGTGCTCTAAAATCTCCTGGTAGACGCTGCATTGACTCTCGACTTGAGAAAACACAATGGACCAACACCAGCAGATGTCCTGGCACCCCAAATCATCACTGACTGTGGAAACTTCACACTGGACTTCAAGCAGCTGGGATTACGTTCCTCTCCATTCCTCCTCCAGACTCTGGGACATTGATTTCCAAATGAAATGCACAATTTACTTCCATCTTCCCCATGATTGTGGTTGTATGTACTGAACCAGACTGAGAGATTAAAGACACAGAAAACCTTTGCAGTAGTTTGGCTGTGTAGTGTATGTTACCATGGCAATGAAGACTGACAAACCGGAGTTTGCTCAAAGTAAAAGCAAACTTACCGGGCTAGCCACGAAACCGGCTTCCTGCAACAGGCCTCTCATTGCCTTTAATACAAAACTGATAAACTGCTTCCAAAACACAGTCTGCTTTTCCCTTCTCTTGTTCATTTCAGCCTTTCAATGTCTCTCACCTTTCTAACTTTCTTCTGATTCCTGCTACTGAATCCTCTAAAGAAAAGAACACTGCAGAAGGGAACCACAAAGACATTACAGTAGCTCTGAGTTTACCCAAGGAGAGGATGGTAGGTGTTCATACAACTAAGGTTATTGGATGTAATCTCGTTACCAACACTGTTTGTAACTTATTGCAGTTGCAAAAACAAATCTAAAGTCCAATTAGGGCTCTAACTATCCACACAGGTTGTGTTATAGAGGCTCGGAGGCTGATCGTCATAGCGATTAAAGCACATGTGAGAGATCATTAATCTTCATTCGGTTTCAAGTTCTGCCATCGCACTTTCAAGACTTCCAAGCTAACACTCACAGAGGGAGGCGAAAACGTTAAGCACACATTCAACCCCAGCGCTTGGCTCTCATCTTCAGCACGCTCAGCCAAATTCAAAGTAGTTCACAAATCACCCTGAAATCAAAACAACTCAAATCCACACGTTATATTCAATCAACTCAGTCAGTTCTCCAGGGCCGCTGTGCAGGGCCAGATTCTCTTACTTTGGTCCGACATAGTTGTTTAATATGGCTTTTTTAACTAGAGCTGGCTGTAATCCAGGCTACAAGGACACACAAGCACAACAAAATGACATTAAATGAACAAAGCATTATTCTAATGTGGCTCTAGTTGGAAGCGCGTCATGGACAAGCAAATGAAAAACAAACAGTGAGGTACATTGCTAATGGGTGGTTCCAGCACTTTTACCTTATTAGATCCCCCCCCCCCCCCCCCCATGCTTTCTCAGGGAGAAGGATAAAAGAATAAGATAAAGTGAATAGGATTGGAAGATAGGAAAAAACTGAGTGGCCATTTTATATCAGCTCGGCTTCCATCAACATAGAGAAGAAAAGTAGCAATGACAGCCATGGCAGGAGACAGGATAAAGCTAGATCATCTCTCTCTCTCACTCTCTCTCTCACACACACACACACACACACACACATTTTGCTAGTTATTGGCTGGGTGGCAGAGGCTGCAGAAAGGACAACAAAGTATTTAGTTCACTGTCTGCCTGATGTATCTCTGCTTTAAATTACATTAACCTGAATGTCAGAGCTAGAAAGAAAGAAGAAGCAGAAGTAGAAGAAGATTGGAAAATGGCAAGAAATCATTGATTCAAATACAGTCCTCTCTGAAAGTATTGGAATAGCAAGGCCAATTATTTTATTTTGTTTGCTATACATGCAAGACATCTGAGTATGAGATCAAAAGATGAATCTGAGAATATACATCAGAATTTCAGCTTTCATTTCCTTATATACTTGCATCGATATGTGTTAAACAACATAGAATATGACACCGTTTATTTGAACCCACACATTTGTTCAATATTTGTTCAAAAATATGGATTATGTGACTGTGTTTCTTGCTGCCCAGGCATGTCCTGTTCGATTGATTGTTTAAAGAATGAATAGCTGTGAACGTCGACTCTTGTAATGTAATGCGTACATTACTATGGTATCAGAAAAAAGTAATTAGATTACAGTAACGCGTTACACCCAACTCTGGAGATCAATCCAGTTTAATGTGATTTCTGGAACTGTCTTTGTTCACTCATGATTAACACATGCCTTTTCCTTGGGTCATGATGTTCTGTCCTTGCTCATGTTTTTCTCCTATCTTAACCTTGGGCATTATCGATATCTTCTAGCGCATGTCCTCTTGCACGCACATATCAGTATAAAAGTGTTCAACTTATGTTTTGGACTACAGAACGCCCAGGTTGTCTCCGTGTACACAATAAATCATCTCCTTTATTATTACCCTGCTCATGATCTCCTGATTCTTACTTCTGATGAAACTGCAGCATTTTGATGGCCATCCAGAAAGAAATGTGCATGAGTATAGTCTACTCACAGAAATACAAGGTACAGCACACACACACACACACACACACACACACTGGAAATACAGAAGTTTCTTGGAGAGTCAGAGTGGGGCCCTTTAAGCAGCACTTCATTGTAATACCTGTACGGTATTCTTTTGTTTGTACAGAAATATGCAAGAAATATAATGAGTGTTTATTGATTACATATACATTACAGCACAGTGAAATTCTTTTCTTCGCATATGGAAGCTGGGGTCAGAGCGCAGGGTCAGCCATGATACAGCGCCCCCAGTGGCAGCTTGGCAGCGCCAGGGCTTGAACCCTCGACCTTCCGATCAGTAACCCAGAGCCTTAACTGTCAAGTTCACGAGTTTGGTTTTATTTTGGAGTTCAGTAAACAAAGCATTTATCACACCCCACACTGCACCACACTTGAT
Organism: Noturus placidus; assembly: GCA_022414735.1. Lineage (NCBI taxonomy): Eukaryota > Metazoa > Chordata > Actinopteri > Siluriformes > Ictaluridae > Noturus > Noturus placidus. Next base: position 16,980 of record JAFFST010055379.1, read on the forward strand.
CCAGTCCTCTAGCATTGCTTGATTGAGCCAGCATCTCTCAGGGTAGAAGGAAGACATGCATCAATGCTCTCTGACCTGGCACCTAGGTAATGGAATGATCTTTCTCTGGCTGTCCAAAAAGTCGAGTTACTGGCTGTCTTCAAACCACTACGAAAGACCTACCTCTTCACACAGACTCATGGTACTCTTAGTCCCTGACCTAGTGAATCAATATGAGGGTATGTTTATTAACAGAGACTTCAAAGCACTTCTGTAAGTGTGATAACTCTGATAAGGGAGTTTGACAAATGCGAGAAATGTAAATGTAAGTCTTTTATTTGAATCACATTAATGAACTTCTATATCGCTTGAGCATCGTTGCCAGTTTCCATATAATGTCTGTGTATTGCAGAGATGTACTACAAATCAGATATTCCCACCACTGTTAACTTGTTTCCCACAGAAAGACTGAGAAAATGCATCTGCCTTTTCTGTGCCCAAATTTTTTTGATTAGTTTCAAGACATTTGTGCGTTATTTTGTAGTTGAGGTGGGAATTCTGTTGCAAAACTGCCAATCCTACCCACAAGCTTTGGCGAGTTTTAAAGCTCAACATTATTTGAAGTAGTTTTGTCTTGCATGATCACAGTCCCGATGCACACACCTAGTCTGACGTTTTCTGGCAAGCTGTCTTTTAAAAAAAGAAAAAAAGAAAAGACAAATTAAAAAAACAAAACTCCACCTCTTGTTCGTATCTGTACTCGTATATGTTTATGACGTGTTAACTATGGTGTTTGGTTAAATCCCTTTGAGACCAGCCCTCATTTCCCTCTCCACAGCACAAAGCTATATCAGTAGGAACATATTTAGCATTGGTATCCAGGTAAAAATAATATATTTGCCAGTTTACACGCTCCATGTCCAATGTGTAATGTGATTTCAGCTTGCTAACTAGCTAGCAGAGTAAATAATAAAGGTTTGGTAGCTGACATAATTCGATGGAGACATGGTTTAAACCAAGTGCTACCAATGTCTACTCTTTGCGCTGCTTTTAATAGAAGAAAAAGATCAGATTTCAGTGCCATCTTTTGCTTGAGTCTACAGTTATGATGATTCGATCCTTTGACCTTCTCATCTAATGAACTTCACTTGAGATGGGTATAATTGGGATGATGAGGACAGCAATAAAAAAAAACGAGTCCAAGATTCCTGTAAGTATCTTCATAGCGATAGGATATGAATAAATCATACGCTATATGGAATTTGCAAATATATAATATAAAAGATCCAGGACCAGTGGGTCCAGACTTAAACTCCTCGCTCTGTTAAGGGCACACCTTTCCTGATATCCAATTTCACTGTAGTTGATGAATAATATGCTACACAATGAAATGTACTCCTCTTTATACAAGTAACATGAAATACAGGGCAGAATCGATGAATTTTAAAAACATTATAAAATCCTTCACATATGACTGGCGGATAGTTTACAGCAGTCTATGAAATATAAAGATAATGAGTCTTTATTGATTACATACACATCACAGCACAGTGAAATTCTTTTCTTCGCATACCCCAACATGTCAGGAAGTTGAATATTTCTAAGATCACAGAAATGGATTCAATGTCTACAGAATGAACAGCCAAACCAACACAAATGCTATATCTTTTACTGGAAAAATACTGTCAAATTATTAATTCAATATTGAATTTATTTTCATTCTCAGAATGAATTCTATCACACCATATAACACTAAGTGGACAGGGGCTTAACCAATAAACAATTAAGTCGGCAATCTTGTCCAGATTGGAGTCTAAACTATATCCGGTACTGTCCAGTCCATCAATTTTCTCAAAGCTGTAATAATAGGTGGAGGTCAATGAGGGCAGAGAGTTCAGTGATTCATTCATGGTAGGCTTAACCAATAACTCAACTGAATTTAATATGGCCATCGGTGACAATCAGGCCATTTTTCACTCCATTTCTCTCACTCACTCTCTCTCTCACACACACACTCCTTCCCCCGTTGTGTTTTTCCAAATCAGTAGTTTGCAGAAAGGTTCATGATGTGTAAAATAGCAGCATTTTATGAGCCTTATCTATGAGAAATGGTAATAGTTAAAACTGCAGTCGACTGTAACAGGCCTAAGGATGGATTTTTAACTTCCATATGAGCTCTAGTACTACAGTGGAGATCTCAGAATGAAATAGGAGCAGAAAGAGGGGAACCATGAGCTCTGGATGGATTACACACTAATACACAGACGAGCAAAGACCCCGTAATGTTATCTCCCCGCACAGCTCCTGCCCAAATTGCCTCATCCCAACTAGACATGCTTGCCAGGGAAAAATACCCAAACACTCGCATGCTGAGACATAATAATAACAGCTCTATTCAAGCAAACACTGTTACACAGATAATGACACACACACACACACACACACACACACACACAGGGTCAAAACATTTGGGTTATCTCCATGGTCTACTCCAACCCTTCCCCTGCTACATCCCTTCCACTCCAATTTTTCATACACACACACACACACACACACACACACACATACGTACCTCTGCAAGCCATCAAATGAGAGTAAAGAGGACCTACAACACTCCACATCCCAAATACACAAACTTCTGTTAAAAATGTATTCGATTTAACTCATTTTCCCAATTATATTTATTTACATTTGACGTATTTACCTTGCCTTTTGGTTTACTGAGGTTAGGTTTAGGTGTATGCCTTAATTTTGTCTAGTCCATATAATCATGGAAAGTCCTCCCAACGATAGCAAGATACGTGTGTGTGTGTGTGTGTGTGTGTGTGTGTGTGTGTGTGTGTGTGAGTGTGTGTATGTATATGTTTCATCTCAATCGTTATTGTGTGAGAGTATCTCACTTAAAGAAAGAGGGTTATCAAGCCCTCTCCTCTAATTAGAGACCGTCAATATGGAGAGGCTCATCTTAGGCTGTCTTTATCTGCCGGATGGAGCTAATTGAAGATTCTCCATCTTAACTCACGTGCTAACATAAAGAGGAACAGTCTAATGCACATTTATGAGTCTGGGAGGTCTTTTAGAGATGTAGAGAAAGGGCTTAAACTTTGACAAGAAGACACACATAAAAGGAGTATTGGACATTTTTCCATCAGGTAGAGGCGTTCTGCCTTTTAGAAAAAAGTCTGGACAGATTCAGTGAAGCGTTGCCTTCCGCAAAGGAGCCAAATTACCCGAGGAACATCCAATTCATAGGGCAAAATGCGATAAATGGAGGGTAATCCTGACTCAGTTTACTTTAAAGGAAACATACTTTTATAGTCAGTGATTCTGGTAAAAGTTAAATGACTTGATAGTTTTGAAATACAACCGAGCTGTTCAGTCATACCTCGAAAAACCAGGTCAACAAAAACATGTATAAACTAGATTGTTGAATGCGAGTGCGACATGACTAAAGCAACGTCCACATTAATCCGGATAGATATATATTCAGAGAGTAATAAGAGCATCACAGAAGATCATTGGCTGCCCTCTCCCCTCCCTCATGGATATTTACACCTCCCGTTGCCTCAGCAGAGGAAAAACCATCATTAAGGACAGCTTCCACCCTGGCTCTAAACTGTTCAATCTGCTGCCCTCAGGGAGACGTTACAGACGCATCAGATCAAGGACAAACAGATTCAAGAACAGTTTTTTCCCAAAAGTCATAACCACTCTGAACACACACATGCACTAATTCTCTACAGGTACATAGTGTCTCTGTGGTCTCAAACTGTGCAATTTTCAGAGTCCCTGCATGGGCATTATTTATTTATTTATTTTTAATATATTCTACACCATTTCGCGCTGCTATATAGATATTTTTATTCTATGCTACCCTTTTCTTACTATTATTCCTTCTTATATTACTTCTTTTTATGTCTTATATGTACATGTTGAGCACAGAAAAAAGGGAGTGGCTCCTAATTTCATTGTACGTGTATAATGACAATAAAGGCATCATTCATTCATCAGAAAATGCATTTTGTGTTAAAACGTTCCTCGTCTACACTGACCTTTTCAAATGTTTTCCAAAAATTGCTTTTCCACACTGAAACATCTGAAAACGATTACATCCGTATACTGCGTGTGCGTAAAAAACATAAGACGCTTCGACCTGCGTCATTTCCATCAGGCGTTTATTTCAAAATATATACGCTGAAGGTCGTACAATGTGACATTACTCTTTAACCAAGCTATCAAACTGGATAGCACGCACAGCAACTGCAGTACAACATTGTCCACCATCTTGTTTGTTTTGAGTTGAATGGGTCACATGACCGCAACACATGATTAAAACGTCGTTTTTAAATATCTGCGTTTTCTTGGTCCACGCTACAACGTGAAAACGGCGCTTTCAAATTGATCCACTTGGGAGAGTTTTCGAAAAACTCAGTTTTTGCTGGACAAAAACTCAAACTTCCAATTTATCATTATTAACGTAGACGTAGTGTAACAAGCAAGTAGAGACACCTCTTTGTTCTGATTGGTTAGCTGTTTGTCATTTTTGCCTTTTGATATACAGGACTTCACAGGGACAGGACTTTTCTCCTGAAAACTACACACTATATGTAGTATGTGGACACCTGAGCATCGCACCCATTTGTGATTGCTGAACGTCCCATTCCAGATTTATTCCCCCTTTACTGTTATAATAACCTCCAGGCGTTCCACTAGATTTTTGAACGTGGCTGTGGGGATTTGTGTTCATTCATCTACAAGAGCATTAGTGAGATCAGTGATGTCGGTGAGGAGGTCTGGGGTGCATTCAGCATTCCAGTTCATCCGAAAGGTGTTCAATGGGGTTGAGGTCAGGGTTCTGTGCAGGACACTCTTCCGCTCCAACCATCAAACCATGTCGTCATAGAGATGGCTTTGTACACAAGGACATTATCATGCTGGAACAGCTTTTGGGTCTCTTCCAATGAAGGGACACTGTAACGCTACAGCATTACATCCCTGGTAACAGTTATGGGAAGGCCCACATATGGGTGTGATAGTCCGGTGTCCACATACTTTTGGCCATGTCGTATATTTTTGACATCTGTCAGAGTTGGTAAAAGTGTTCTGACTTTATGAAAAGGTCTGTTTATGTCCTTATCTGTCTGCCTCTATCCCAATCCCATTCTTTCCAAGCATCTTCTTTCTGTCTCTATCGCTGCAGAGCCAGTTATCCTACATTTACAGAGAGACAGGCTCTAGCTGCTGTGGCATTTTAATATCGCCCTACACACACACACACACACACACACACACACACACACACACACACACACACTCACATACAGACACAAAGACACACACACAAGGTTATAGAGTGGCTGTATGTGTCCAAGCTTGTCTGTATTGCCGAGATGCAGAGCAAAAGGTGCGTAGTTTAACACAGCAAAAATAGCACCCTCTCACGTATCTCACACTTACCCTTTCTCTTCATCCCTTCTTCAATCCTGATGTACAAACAGCCACCTCCCTCTCTGGCCGAGGTGATAAGAGAAAAAAAGAAAACAGATTAAATGATGGGATTCCTACAACCAATGCGAGTGAGAGAGCAAACACGGAGAATGACAGAGAACATGTGAGAGCAAGTGTGAATGGAAAGGAAAGCAATTTCCACCCAAAGTTTCAGAAGAAGGGAACATAAATGCAATTGCGCCAGAGAGATGTGCTTTCATCCTGATCAAAGGCGGGAAGTAGATTTCCCAGGCAACTATTCAAAATGCAGTATTAGCCGCCAGTGGTTGTAGAGCTAAGAGCTTAGCCATGAACAGGGCTGCTGACATGGGTGAGAAATCACACTGCCACCGCTCCAGCAACACAGTTTCACCGAGATTGGCTCTGAATTCACTAGCAATCAAATCGGCATGGGGAAACCCCCTGTTGAGCAACACACACTGACCTTGCTGACAAACCTGATCTCCTCTGCTCAAGCTTGGCCCGGTGCACCTTTGCACTCTAGGAAGCACTGCATGCACCAGCACATACACACCAATCTGAATACTATTTTCTGAAATATTGCAAATGCTATTTGACATTTTCATGTACAGCGTGTTGACTATTAACTAGAACTGCAACAACTAATCGATAAATTAGATAATAATCGATCAGTGAATCTCATTATGGATTAGTTGGTCTGGGCGCAGCACGGGGTGCATGTACTCACTATGTTACTTCTTTTCCAAAAATACGCTGCAGAGAGTAAATACTAAAGTTGTGTCCAAAATGTCGTACTCTACACTTACACTATGCATTATATACTGTATGAATAGTGTATGAATTTTAGAAAGGTAAAATCATCTCAAATGGAACATGAGCGGGTTTTTTACTATCCGAAGGTATAAGCCGGTGTAAAATTTTATCAGTGCAGAGATTACAGAGCTTACAGACTGCAGTTTTGTCATCATGCCACACAAGAGACATCATCTTTACAAAGCACCAAATCAATGTGTTTTCCCCACCCTCTTTTGATTGACAGGATATAATCGGCCCTGGTCATAGGATGTTTTTGCGTGAAAAATAGCCTTTATCGGCCGATAATCGGTACATCGGTGCATCTCTAATAAATACTATTATATACCATATTTTCCGCACTATAAGGCGCACCTAAAAGCCTTACATTTTCTCAAAAATCGGCCGTGCGCCTAATAATTCAGTGCGCCATATGTGTGGACTGAGGTCCAAAATCTGTAAAAATGTTGTGCGACTTTGGTTGGCGTAACA